>CAUYRH010131030.1:0-61860 GCA_963574655.1 Perodicticus potto | reverse complement strand
ACGCTGTCTCCCTGTGTCCCCAAGGGGAAGTTCCTGGGTAGATCCCACCTGCCAGAGATGCCTGAAGTCCTCTCTCCCCAGTCTCACCGTGCCCAGCCGCAAGGAAGCTGTTACTCGGCTGCCATCTTGCTCCGCCTCCCTTATGTTGATTTTTGAACATTGATTTTTATGACCTGAGACTTTGCTAAACTCATTTATCAATTCTGGGAGTCTTTTGGAGAAGTCCTTAGGATTTTCTAGTTATAAAATCATATCATCAGCAGACAGCGAATTTTTTAGCTCCCTCTTTTCCAATTTGGATATCCTTTATTTCTTTATCTTGCTTGATTACTTTGGTTAAGCCTTCCAGTAGCATATTGAATAGAAATGGTAATTTCAATTCTTGGGGAATGCTTTCAGCTTTTCCCCATTCCGTATAATATTGGTTGTGGGATTTTCATAAATGTCTTTTATTGTTTTGAGTATTTTGAATTTTTTGAGGGTTCTGTTCATGAAAGGATGCTGGATTTTTTTTTTTTCTTCAGTTTTTGGCCAGGGCCAGGTTTGAACTCATCACCTCCAGCATATGGGGCTGGCACCCTACTCCCTGAGCCACAGGCGCCACCTCAGGATGCTGGATTTTTTTGAATGCTCTTTCAACATCTGTTGAGATAGTCATGTGGTTTTTGTTTTTAATTCTGTTTGTGTGATAAATCATTATTATTATTATTGTTTTCGTAGAGACAAAGTCTCACTTTATCGCCCTTGGTAGAGTGCCGTGGTATCACACAGCTCACAGCAACCTCCAACTCCTGGGCTTAGGCGATTCTCTTTCCTCAGCCTCCCTAGTAGCTGGAACTATAGGTGCCCACCACAGCACCTGGCTATTTTTTTGTTGCAGTTTGGCCAGGGTCGGGCTTGAACCCACCACCCTTGGTATATGGGGCCCGCACCCTAGCCACTGAGTCACAGGCGCCATCCTAAATCATTATGATTGACTTGAGTATGTTGAACTATCCTAGTATCCCTAGAATAAAACCCACTTGAGTGTGGTGAATTATCCTTTTGATGTGCTATTGGGTTTGGTTTGCCAGTATTTTGTCAAGGATTTTTGCATCTGTGTTCATCAGAGATACTGGTTTGTAATTTTCTTTGCATGCTGTGTCCTTTCCTGTCTTTGGTATCAGGGTGACACTGGCCTCATAGAATGAGTTAGGGATGATTCCCTCCTCCTCAGTGTTATGGAGTAGTTTCAGTAACATAGATACCAGTTCTTCTTTGTCCGTTGGACAGAATCGAGTTGTGAATTTGTCTAGTACTGGGCTTGGTTTTTTTGTTGTTGTTGGGATATGTATTGATAATACTATTTCAGTTTACCAGTCATTAGCTTGTTTGGGATTTCTATTTCTTCTTATTTAAGCTTGGGAGGTTATATGTTTCCAAAAATTTATCTATTTCTTCTAGATTTTCTAGTTTGTGTGCATAGATTTTTCATAGTACTTATGGATAATATTTTGTATTTCCAAATTTCCAAAATGATATCAGATGTGTACTTAAAATCCAAGAAGGCAGGGCTCCTTTCAGACAAGTGGCTTGGGCAAGAGACTGTGGGGAATGCTGTTCACTTATGTCTCAGTCTCCCAGGAGCACACAGCCCAGTGTTAACCTCTTAAAATTATACTTTGGAGCTGTGACCAGAAAGACTGCCCCCACCCTGGCAGGCCATGTGGGTGAGAAACTATAAAAAATTCTGTTTGCATCTCAAAGTATGTGGAGCACCTAGGCACCTCTAATCCCTCCTCGGGGCTGTACGGTGGCTGTAGGTGTGTCCTTAGTTCTAACTAATTAGTGTGGTTTTTATTGTTGTTGGCTTTACCTGATGAGTTTATATTTGTTTTGTAAATGAATTTCTTAATTTTATGTTTGGTTAATATGTGATTCAGAATCAAATATAACTATTGTAGCAGTATTTAGTTCTTCTTTATGCCTTTATTTCAGTCAGTGCTGCAATGTACTTACTTATTTTCTTCATTATAGTAAGTAGATAGAATTTCCTGCTTCTACTACTTCTGTCATTTATAATTGACTGGGAAATACTCTGTGTTTTTCCTGTATTAGATTTATATTGTGTTTTACTAGTATCCATGTTAGACTTAATGTACATTTCTGAAATCTGGAATAGAGTATACCTGTTTGATTTGAAATTGGATAGATGGTAGCATTATATTGGTCCAAATAATCTCATTACTCATTTAGGTAAGATATTTAGGGGGAATGTTGAAAAATTCCCTAAGTTGCAAATTTATGCCTCCCTTATCTGGCTACCAGGACAGTGCAGCAGGATGCAGCGGAACCCCACCAATATGCCGGCAAGCCCAGACCAAACTAGAAGTGGCCCTGTACATGTTTCTGTGGAGCCCTGATACTGAAGCTGTTCTGGTTGCTATGTCCTGTTTCCGCCATCTCTGTGAGGAAGCAGATATCCGGTGTGGGGTGGATGAAGTGTCAGTGCATAACTTCTTGCCCAACTATAACACGTTCATGGAGTTTGCTTCCGTTAGCAATATGATGTCAACAGGTAAATGTGGATAATGGTTTGGTTTTTTTTTTTACTCAGGATGCCTTAAATTATATGACATATGATTGTGTTAGAAATGTATTTAAGGTTACTGCTTTGTGGATTTATGAGGCTAATTCAAATAGCTTACTTGAAATCCTTTTCCGAAGAGGAAGGGTGAAAATAAATAGCATTTTTAAAAGTTTTAAAATAAATTATCTCTTGCTGACTTTTTAATATGCTATCCATTTTTAAGTAACTGGCAGTATAGATACTATCAGTTATAGATTATATAATGTACTCTGCTTGAATTGTATGTAGTAAAATTTTAAGCACATTGGCGTATGTTTTGAGTAAATCATAGGTGACGATAGCTGTTTCATGCTACAGACTTGGTGTAGTCCAAGATAAATACCTTTCCTGTGAGGTTGCTGAAAGGAAGTCTCTGGCTTTATCATTTGATCCATTTCTTCTACTTATCCTACTCTGCCTTTTGGGCGGGGCTTGTAACATTCTTCCTTGGCAAGCAGGGCTGTAAGTGTACTAACTTGATTTGCATTGTCTTTGCTTAGGAAGGGCAGCACTTCAGAAAAGAGTGATGGCACTGCTAAGGCGCATTGAGCATCCCACTGCAGGGAACACTGAGGTATGTATGCCCTTAGCAACAGAAATACTCCCACCAGCCTCCACTCCCTCAGCTTTAGAAACCTCACATTACATTCGTGTGATCTGGAATAGCTTTTGAAGCAATCTAAGATATGCGCATATTACCTGTAGCATATTGTGATATATAACAAGTTTGAAACTTGGCTATAATGATTGATTTTTAGTTTTAGACTTAAAATTGTTTTCAAGCAATAATTGTCTTGATTTTAGGCTTGGGAAGATACACATGCAAAATGGGAACAAGCCACAAAACTAATCCTTAACTATCCCAAAGTCAAAATGGAAGATGGCCAGGTAAGTTCATGTAGTTGATTTTTATCTACTAGTTTATCTGCTCATCACACATACTTCAGTAATCTTTTGTGAATCCTTCCTCGTGTATCTGTCTTAAAACTGATATATCTGTAGTTGTGGTTTTCCTACACATGCACAGTTTAATATGATAGCCACTATTTTCATGTGACTGTTTAAATTAAATTTTAACGGCCAGGCATGGTGGCTCATGCCTGTAATCCTAACACTCTGGGAGGCCGAGGCAGGTGGATTGCCTGAGTTCATGGGTTTGAGATCAGCCTGTGTAAGAGTGAGACCTCGTCTCTAAAAATAGCTGGGTGTTGGGGCAGTGCCTGTGGCTCAGTGAGGTAGGGTGCAGCCCCATATACCAAGGGTGGCAGGTTCAAACCCGGCCCCAGCCGAACTGCAACAAAAAAATAGCTAGGTGTTGTGGTGGGTGCCTGTGGTCCCCGCTACTCAGGAGGCTGAGGCAAGAGAATCACCTAAGCCCAGGAACTGGAGGTTGCTGTGAGCTGTGTGACACCATGGCACTCTACTGAGGGCGATAAAGTGAGATGCTGTCTCTACCAAAAAAAAAAAAAGCTGAGTATTGTGGCAGGGCGCCTGTAGTCCCAGCTACTTGGGAGGCTGGGGCAAGAGAATCACTTGAGCCCAGGAGGTTGAGGTTGCTGTTAGCTATAACGCCATGACACTCTACTGAGGGCAACAAAGTGAGAATCTTGTCTCCAAAAAAAAAAAAAGAAAATTAATTAATTAATTAAATTAAATTTTAACTTACATTAAAGTGAAATGTGATTAAAATTTAGTTTCTCAGTGACACAGTAGCCACATTTCAAGTATGCAATAGCCGCATGTGGTAATTTGTTACTATATTATGCAGCAGAGATAAAAAATGTTTCCATCATTGTATAAATATTTGGCAGTACTCCTAGAGACCATTTACCCTCTTTTTTTGCTATTTCTGCATTCATCAAGTTATTTTACTGAATTTTCAAAAAGGGGCAACAGAGATGGAGAAAAATAAATGAAAATTGAAACAAACATTTTGCCGTTTTGTTAGTCATTCTAATTAAGGGATCTGATGATTAAAAGATTGAACCCACAGGTTAAATGAAATTTTAAAAGTTGGACATTCTTCCATCAACTCTATTATCACGTAGTCTGAGGAAATTAACTTTGAATTGGTATTTGTGTGTATATGATTTGTAATGCCCATGTTACTATCATTTGGTGTTTTAAAAAAACGAATCATTCCCTCATTGCTTTCTTTTTTCCTTGCGTAATTAGAACAAGAAAAATGTTGATATTTTTGTGAAGCAAAATTGTGTATGTGATAGCATTATTTGGCGAGGACGGGTAGCTTTAGAATGAAAGCTTTTAACTTTTTAATTAACAAATCATAGCATGCAATTCACCTATTTTAAATGTTCAGTTCAGAGACTGTAGCATATTCATAGTTTTACAGCATCACAAAAATCAATTATAGACCATTTTCATCACCTCAGAAAAACCCTACATACATTTTAGCAATCTCTGCCTTTAACAGCTTCTGCTTTCCTACCTCTCTGCCTCCCACCCCTCCAGCCTTGGCAACCATTAATCTATTTTCTGTCTCTGTAGATTTGCCTATTTTTGGACATTTTCTATAAATGGAATTAAGATTCTGGAGCTTTTGTAATTGTTTTCTTTTACTTAATATGTTTTCATTGTTCATCTATGTAAACCAAAGCTTTTTAAAAGAATCTCATTTCTCTAATTTATGTTAGCTATAACAAAAATAATTGGTGTCTCTTTAAAAATGTAGAGTAATTTGAGATTTTGATTTTTAAATGTAAAAATATACTTTTGCCGTGGAAGAAATGTTTGATTTCTTCAAAAATTACTTCAAAGAGTAATTTGTCAAGTCTCAACTAATTTAGGTTGAATTCATGCTTTCCACAAAAATTTTGTATTTAGGCTGCTGAAAGCCTTCACAAGACCATTGTTAAGAGGCGAATGTCCCATGTGAGTGGAGGAGGATCCATAGATTTGTCTGACACAGATTCCCTACAGGAATGGATCAACATGACTGGCTTCCTTTGTGCCCTTGGGGGAGTGTGCCTACAGCAGAGAAGCAATTCTGGCCTGGCAACCTATAGCCCACCCATGGGCCCAGTCAGTGAACGTAAGGGTTCCATGATTTCAGTGATGTCCTCAGAGGGAAATGCAGATACACCTGTCAGCAAATTTATGGATCGGCTGTTGTCCTTAATGGTGTGTAACCATGAGAAAGTGGGACTTCAGATACGGACAAATGTTAAGGATCTGGTGGGTCTAGAATTGAGTCCTGCTCTTTATCCAATGCTATTTAACAAACTGAAGAATACCATCAGCAAGTTTTTTGACTCCCAAGGACAGGTAAAGTGTTCTCTTTTCTTTTTCATCCTTCCCTGTGAATTGAGTGACTTGCTTGAAATAATGTGAAGCCTTTTTCTTTCTGATCGTTTAAATTAGGTGCTGTCATGAATATTCACTCACAGTTTTAAAAAATAGTCAAAAATTACAAAAAGAGGAGTCATCTAATTCAGGAATCAGTTGTTTTACTTCTTAGGAATTCCCTCATGAGTGTGCCTGGGGTTGTGAACGTCTTGGGTATGGTTATGCATGTCTGTGTATGTCTGTGTGCTTATTTGGATATATGCCTATGGGTGAATTTTTCTATGTATGTATTTAGGTCAGTCAGTTTCATCTCTCTGTGGTGTCTGTGGTATGTCTCCTGTGCATTGATGGCAAATTACTTATGTATTTTGTTCTTTGTGTAGGTTTTATTGACTGACACCAATACTCAGTTTGTAGAACAAACCATAGCTATAATGAAGAACTTACTAGATAATCATACTGAAGGCAGCTCGGAACATCTGGGCCAAGCTAGCATTGAAACAATGATGTTAAATCTGGTCAGGTAAGCATTCTGCTGAAATGCAGCAGAAGCATTTTAAGGGATAGGAAAAACCTGTTACACACTGATATTGGTAATAATTGATGAAATACTTTCCTTTTCTTTAATGTACTCTAATAGAGTGTGACCATAAGGTAACCAGAAGTTGTATATTTTCTAATACAAAAAAATTAAAAATATTATTGTTTTTAAAGTTATTTTTAGTCACTTAGTGATAAATCCATTTAGAATACCTTATTTTTAATCTGTACCTGATAATTTCTTTAATATTTGTATGTCTAAATAGATATGTTCGTGTACTTGGGAATATGGTCCATGCAATTCAAATAAAAACCAAATTATGCCAGTTGGTTGAAGTAATGATGGCAAGGAGAGATGATCTCTCATTTTGTCAAGAGATGAAATTTAGGTGAGTTCTCGAAAGAGTAAAATGGGGTCTTGTAAATCTTAGTGTGTTAAATGAAGCACAGAAAAATAATAGGACCTGATTATCAGGGGAAAAGAGGGAGTGGAAGAGGGACATTTTATATGTTTGTTTTTCTCTGCATATCTTTTCACATTTACAAAAGCTTTATCCATTGCAATGCTCCTTTTCTAAAATTGTGCTATACTTGAGCTAAGAAATTGATTTTGTTGCCAAATTTACCATAGCTAAAGGCCAATTTAGAGGATTAGTATCCAAGTTGCTTATGTTTTTTGATCATCTGACTTTTACATCTCTTTGATAAATCTCTTTTAGAATGTCTCTTTTGTAAAGTTGTCATGTCACATATTTGGCAAGTTATTTGCACTGTTTGAAAATCTTACATGAGGCTCAGTGCCTGTAGCTCAGTGGTTAGAGCGCTGCCATGTACACCGGGGCTTATGGGTTGAAACCTGGCCTGGGCCTGCCAAAAAACAATGACAACTACAAAAACAACAAGAAGATAACCGGGCATTGTGGCAGGTGCCTATAGTCCCACCAACTTGGGAGGCTGAGGCAGGAGAATCGCTTGAGCCCAAGAGTTTGAGGTTGCTGTGAGCTGTGACGCCACAGCACTTTACTAAGAGTGACATAGTGAGATTCTGTCCCCCCAAAAAAGAATCTTACATAACTAAAAGTGTATGTGTATGCATGGCTGTAAAAGATTGTTTGCTATTTCTCTTTTCTCCACCATTCTATAGAAATAAGATGGTAGAATATCTGACAGACTGGGTTATGGGGACATCAAACCAAGCAGCTGATGACGATGTGAAATGTCTTACAAGGTAAAAAAAGAATGACCTTTAAGTACTAGCAGGTTTTACTGTATGGATAATAACAATTTCATTATAGCTATTAAACATATATGTTTGTTTGAATTTTTATAGACATCAAGTGTTTATGTGTGAAATAAACATATTAATCTTTATTATTACTTTTTTTAATTGATAGACTTTTATAAAAACAAATGGGAGTGTTATGTTTGGTACGTTACTGTTGTCAATTTAGAAAGAATAGTCAACAGTTATTGGGAAATAAGGTATATAAAGCCTCAGAATGTATTTATTTTGTGATTTGAGAAAGGCATTATTTGAAAAACTTAATTCTGTTGAGTCTAAGAAATAATTGCTTAAGTTGGCTTTAAAGATAAATAACTCAGAAAACTTATGAGAAAGTGATTAAACACTGTGAACCGTATAATAATCCACATAATGTTTCTTTGGCTAAGCCTGGTTTAATAGTACAGTAGTCCCTCCGTGTCTGTGAGGGGTTGATTCCAGGATTTTCAATGCCCTACTGTCATGGACACCAAAATTCATAGCTTATCTAAAGTTGTATAATAATTGCATGTAATCTATGTGTACTCTCTCGTTTACTTTAAATTATCTTTAGATTACTCACAATACCTGATACAATATAAATGCTATATAAATGGTTATTATACTATATTGTTTAGGGAATAATGGTAAGGAAATAAAGTCTGTAATTTTCAGTACAGACAGACCATTCTCTTTTTTCCCCAAATATCTTTGATCTATGGTTGGTTGGATCCATAGATGCAGAACTAATGAATATGGAGGGCTGACTAAACATACTTCTGATTTAAGGTTGTCATTTTGCCAAGATGACTTTCATTGAAAGTTGTTATTGCCTTCTGCCCAATTTGAAATGTTTTGTGTTCTGAGGTCTATATGTTAAGTCACATTATTTGGGTTGTGTTATTAAGTTGTTTAACGAAATAGGTAGTTCCTAAAGTGTAGTCTGTTAGTAAGAGTTTTATTTGAGGGGGAAGTGAAATAGAAGAACCCATAAGACTTATGGTCTCTAAATTTTTTTTCTTCAGAGATTTGGACCAGGCAAGCATGGAAGCAGTAGTTTCACTCCTAGCTGGTCTCCCACTGCAGCCTGAGGAAGGAGATGGTGTGGAATTGATGGAAGCCAAGTCACAGTTATTTCTTAAGTAAATTTCAGCCACCTAAAATACAAAGCAAAGAGCAGATAAAGGCCCCCACACAAAACAAATCGAGTGTAAACAAAGTGGCACATGATTATAGTGGATCTATTAATCACTTTGGTATTATGGCCATTGACTACTGTCTCATAAAATGTACCACACTTGTGAAGAAATATTCCCTATGACAGGGCAGAGATAGGAAAACAGTGTTTTGTGGTTTTTAAAGAAATGGGGTAGTTCTTTTAAAGAAGAGAATTTTTACTTGTAATAAAACCCAGATAGCTTCATTGTCATTTAAAATGACATTGTCTAAACTGTTAGAGGACTACTAATTTTATATGCCAAACATTAAAAGTGACAAATTTAGCAAGAAACATTGCATCTATTTGATGATTATGTTATGAAATGGGTACTGGGCTTTGTTAAGATAAAATCATATCCAACATAGTACACTTCATAACGAGCCACCCTGGCTGATAATTGCAAGAGAGGAGAGAAGCAGATACTCAGGGCCACTTATACAGTGCACATATGATTACTTCAGAATGTTTGCTTAGCTGTCTAGTTGATGTGGATTTCACTGTGTAAGGGTTTAGTCTTTTCATTTCTCAGATACTTCACATTGTTTATGAACCTTTTGAACGACTGTAGTGAAGTTGAAGATGAAAATGCACAAACAGGTGGCAGGAAACGTGGCATGTCTCGGAGGCTGGCATCACTGAGGCACTGTACAGTACTTGCAATGTCAAACTTACTCAATGCTAATGTGGACAGTGGCCTCATGCACTCCATAGGTGAGCTCAAATGAAAGCTTTGTATAGAAATATAAAACTTAGAGAATTGACAAGATAAGAAAAATTGATTCAGCAGGCCCCTGTTAGTAAATTTGCATCTGTTTGTCCAGGTTTAGGTTATCACAAGGATCTTCAGACAAGAGCTACATTTATGGAAGTTCTGACAAAAATCCTTCAACAAGGCACAGAATTTGACACCCTTGCAGAAACAGTATTGGCAGATCGATTTGAGAGACTGGTGGAATTGGTCACAATGATGGGTGATCAGGGAGAGCTTCCTATAGCTATGGCTTTGGCCAATGTGGTCCCTTGTTCTCAGTGGGTAAGTGCATTGAGTTAGGGGGGAAGAAGAGTGCCTGGCTCATAGCAAATGCTTCAAAATAGATTTATTCAAGAAAATATTATTGAATGAATTGACACAGTTTTAGAGCTAGAAGAAACTTTTTTTTTTTTTTACTGGTCCAACAGTCTTTACTTTTCTTTTAAAGCAAGAAACAGAATGTGAGTAATCAGAAAGCACTAGCAGGCATCATTTAATCCAAGATACTAGCTCTTAGTTCCAAAGCACTTGCAAAGAAAATCTTTTGGGGTAAGGGCAGAGGGGGGATGGAAGCACTTCATAATAACTGGAATCCCGTGAGTGTGTATGCCAAGTCTCATGAGGCCATTTTTTAAATTTATCCTTTGCTTGGTCACTTTTTTGTCTCTCAAATACTAAGTTTTTCTTTGACTTTTATTCCTCAAAGAATAAAAAGTATGAAATATAAACAAGCTCTTGCATTGCACACTCAGAAGTATATAATTCAGGCATTATAGAGCTATCTACACACTGGTAAGTCCCATCAAATCTTGGATAATTCATTAATATACAAAATATCAGGGCACAGAAAGAACTAAAACCCACTTCTTTTTGTTACACGTAAGATTCAAATATTCAATCTAAAGAAAAACACTTAATCATTTTTGCTCTCTTCTACATCTCATGTTGATACACTTACTAAAATATTCCTGTATAATAATGTTTGGTCTTACTATTTCAAGTAAGGTTTAAAACCTTAAAACCAGCCATCCAGACAAAACAGGTAATCAGAAAGATTATCTCTTCCCCTCCCCCCTAAAACCAATAACTATGAAGTCAATTTTATGACATGACTCCAAACACTGGATTGTGACGACAAACGCTAGGTCCAATTTCTTCATAATCCTTTTTGGTGTGGCATACTTGGTAGAACTCAGGTGTGGAAGCCAGCATTGATCCTCCAAACCAAACTGCATATCGCTGCATGTGATGTGTAATGACTTGTACATCAATAGGTTTTGGCTTCAATCTACCACCACCCAATTCCTCACTTAATTTCAGCCTGTCATCTACAGTTCTTTTCAAATCTCTTTGCAAGCAACGTCCGAAGTCCCTGAACATGGTTGAACCTCCAGAGAGGACAATATTCTTGTAAAGAGGACGCCTGACATCAATAGGACAATTCTGAATTACTTCATCTACAACTTCTGAGATAGGCTGTGTAAAGTCTGGATTGGCAAACTCTGGATGAAAAAAGATTTCAGGTCCCAAAAATCTCTCATAACCAACATTAATGGAAAATTCTTTCTTTGAGATAGCATTGATTCCAGTATACTGTTTAATCCACTTAGACCCATCTGTGTCATACTTGTTAAATTCTTTTACTAAATCTGGGCAGACATAACTATAGCGCTCCTAAAAACACAAAAAGAACAAAATTAGCTTTTCCTATTGTTTTAGGGATAACAAAAAAGGATGGCATATTTTCAGTAAACTAAAATCAACTCAAAAAAAAAGTATCTTCAGAAAATAAAATTAGGAAATTAAGCTGGAAGAAAAATTTATGTTAAGATATTATCATGTGCATAGTCAAATAACTCATCTTTTCAACATTTTTTCTCATTTCATATATAAACAGAATTGAGATTTGAGAGATAATTTTTACTACTTTAATGTTATTTCCTGAAAATATTCATTAATTTCATGAATAATTTCCAATTTCAGTAATAACAAATTTTGTGTTCTAGAAATGAGAAAAAGTATACACAGAAATGAAGAATAAATAATAATTGCTATGACCACACAAATTAATATAGATCCTTATTACCTATCTGAAACAGAAGTGATTATGGTCTGAGTAAGTGAGCAAAAAAAGAAGGCTAACCAAGAAGGGTAAAGAGGAAAGGGAGTGGAGGGATGGAGAAGGATGGGTGGAAGGAGGGTAATTGGTAGAACCACACCTATAGTGCATTTTACAAGGGTACTTGTTAAATTTACTAAGAGTAGAATATAAGTACCTTAACATCATAATTAAGAAAATGTGGTAAAGGCTATGTTAACTAGTTTGATGAAAAGATTTCAAATGGTATATAAAACCGGCACATTGCACCCCATGATTACATTAATACACACAGCTATGATTTAATAAAAAAAAAAGGGGGGGGGGCTAAAATATAAACCACTTTTTATCTTGTTGCATATTTGGTTATTTGGGCTAAGTAAAAGTTTTCATAAAAAACATAACTGAAAAATGTTATAAGTTATACTATCCCATTTGTAACTTAAGGACTACTCACTACTGGCCTCATGTTTCTTTTTTAAAGTAAAGAATACTTTCCCCATATTTTTACACATCAAGGACTCTAGTATAGTTACGAATATTACTACTGATAATTGAAAGACACAAAGGGAAAAAATACTAGATATGAAGAACATCTGATTGTTATTTGGGGTCTTCTTTCCCCAAACCTTAGAAATCGGAATTACATAGAAATGATGTTCCTTAAAAAACATTAAGACTGAGCATCAATCTTCCCTGGAATAAATTTTAATTGTTGGTGCTTTTTTGTTTTAATTTCATAGATTTTTCAAAGATATTGTAACAGGAGTATTCATATTAAATTTTTACATATTTAATTTTATGACACAAACTTGGGGTAACTTTTGGCAGTCGTTCAGTATGTTCTTTACTACCTAGGAAATAGCTAATTTGTTTTCATTCCCAACATTTGGAGAATAAATATGCAAAAAGAGGTAAATGAATTAAAGTTATTTTTGCCAATGCACTTCTGCTTTTGAAAGTATGTGAAAGATCCACTACATTTTTCAGTTATGTTGGCAAATAATAAAACTGAAAAACAATACTAAGTATTTTGGTAGTTTGCACAAAGTAGTGACGTAATAAAGACATATGTGGCAGAAAAAATAATAAAATATTTTACATAGCCTTCACATTTTTCTTGCATGTGCCATATTACTTGGCCAGATATTGTCTCTGTGTAGTACAATGAATTAATTATGTCAAAATAATTTTTATGACAAACTGCTAGATTAATATAAAGAATTCTGTAAAGAGTCTAAGATGCATAATCTCTAAGTGAAATATTTATTCCCAATAAAAGGAATAATCACAAAACTTATGTTAAAGTCATATGGTAACATGTTCTTATATGTTACTCCTCTTATGTGTACAATATGAAGAGAACAGGCAAAAGATTGATAATAATTTCTTTGCAAGAAATAGAGAACACTTACATATAATTAAGAATAATTATTTATGATTAACAAGATTATTTTAAGTATTATTCTTCACTTAAAATTTTTTCATGTTGTGCTCGCTTCGGCAGCACATACACTAAAACTGGAACGATTCAGAGAAGATTAGCATGGCCCCTGCACAAGGATGACACGCAAATTCGTGAAACGTTCCATATTTTCATGTTTACATGGATGGAGCTGGAACATACTCTTCTTAGCAAAGTATCTCAAGAATGGAAGAAGTATCCAATGTACCCAGCCCTACTATGAAACTAATCTATAGCTTTCATATGAAGGCTGTAACCCAACTATAGCACAAGAATATGGGGAAAGGGGCAAGGGAGGGGAGGGGAGGGGGCGTGGGTGGAGGGAGGGTAATTGGTGGGGCCACACCTATGCATCTTAGAAGGGTACAGGCTGAACCTTACTAAATACAGAATATAAATGTCTTAGCACAATAACTAAGAAAATGCCATGAAGGCAAACAGTTTGATGAAAATATTTCTGATTGTATATGAAACCAGCACATTGTACTCCTTGATTGCACTAATGTACACAGCTATGATTTAATAATAATAAAAAAAAAAAGATAAGAAAAAGCACAGATAGTACAGACTGCGTTGCATCCACGCTTCCCCTGCGTGGAGGTTTCCCCTGGGCTTGGCTGACCGAGGTGGTGTTTTCTTCTTAAAGTCAGGGAATGGTGTCAGTAGCACTTGGTTTTCTCTCCTCAGCACTGATACCTGTTTGGGAGCCTGCCGTCTGGGACATGATGGCGTTGTTCACAGTGGAGTTGGAAAAACACATTGTTGCTTTGTGTCACAGAGATCTCCCGGCCAGACCCACGTTTTGGCTCCACATGGCAGGGTCCATGTTCGCCAAAGTGCTCGGATATCCTTGGGACTATTTCTGAGACCCTTTTCCCATCCGTTATCTAATAGCCATTGTGTTTTCCATGACCACCTTCCTGTCACCAAGTGCCAAGTTGTCATTTGCCCCAGTGGACCGTCAAGTTACTTTTGATGGTGAATGCTCACTTGCACTTGTGGCACAAAAGGTGTGGGTCCCTTCGTGAGTCTGAAGACACTAGAAGAAGAGAGGGTCTTCTCATTCTGTGTGCAGCCGTGTTGCTTGGCCTCATGCTTGGGCACATGGCAGGCGATTGCAGACATGTCAGGAATCTCAACTTTGATGTAGATTGGCTAGGTTTGGATAAGGTTTGCAGGGAGGCTGTCCTCAGAGCTCTCAGCTTTGTCTCCTCTGTCAGGAGGCTCTGATTTGACGTGTAGAAAGCAGATTCATTCATTCATTCATTTTAGAAAGTTTTTTTGAAGTAAGAGAAATTGGGCACAGCACTGGAGACTCAAATACAGGTGGTCTGTGCCCTGCGATGGTTACCGTATGCCATCTTCAAGTTTTCATCATGCTAAAGCAATACGTATCGGGTAGAAACTATTTCAAGAACCCACACAACCTTTCTGTTTTTACTGTTAGTGCAATATTTGATAACAATATCAATTCAGTGCTTTATTATAAAATAGGTTTTGAGTTAGGTGATTTCACCCGATTGTAGGCTACTGTAAGTGTTGTATGTTAACCTGTGAAGTTTGCTGGATTAGATGTATTGAAAGCAATTTCAGTTTATAGTATTCTCAACCCCAGTGGGCTTTTTGGGATGTGACCCCATGATAAGTTCTTTAATACCTGTATAGGCCTGCAAGGTAGAACCAGGGCCAGTAAATAGTTGAGTTAGAGGCAGATTACAGCAGTCAGCATGATAGGCACATTATGCCATTGTGTTTCATGCCACAGGCTGGCTAAATGCTGCTCATTTTGATAAACTGTGCAGTGGGCATATACGTGAAATTAGAAGTTAAGTGGAGAAGGGCAGTCAGGTATTGGCACCTCTGATTTTTTTTTTTTTTAAAAAACAGAAACATTCTCAGTGAATGAAAACATTTGGTCATAAGTTTATTTTTTTTGACTATTTCTTTCCAAACCTGTTTGGTGAATGTTGTTCTATCTGGGTGTTTTGATGGTATCTACCTTTAGGTCTCCAGGCCACCTACTGCCGCCTTCTCATGTCACCCCTCCATTCTTCTACTTTTCCTGTTGTTTGGCATGGGATAGTTAGAAAGTGCTTGTATTCCTGGGTGTACTATTAATGCACTAATTGTTGCACAGCCCTGTCCACTGCCCGTCAGTCCTTTTCTGGTCTTTGTCTTCTTGTTCCAAGTTCTCACCTTAAAGCTAAGGAGAGGGGTTTAGTCCTGGCCCTCCCCCCACCTCCCCTACCGGTCATTCTGAAGCCCAGCTTCTGTTAACTGTACTATTCTCTGATTTTTAACTTTTCAATTGTTAACTTTATAATTGTAAATAATGAACCAGAAGCCTGTGTTTCTTGGCTTACCATCTCAGGTTTCCCTCCAGTATGAAAGATGAGTTCTCTGGCTCCTTGAGGCCTCTGGGTGCTTGGTCATGGTAGGGCCCCACTTGGCCTTAGTTGGTGGGGGCGGGATTGTGATTGTACAGTTGTTGAAGAGGTTTCTGTGCAGCCAGGATGCCCTGTCCTGGTCCTCTGGGTGGGGAGGGCGGGGTTTTCATGGGTTGTTCAGTCTGTTCTCCTTGTTTCTGGGCTGCCAGTTTCTTGAGCACCAACCCCGGGGCACTGGATGCAGAAAGAAAACCCAGAGATCCCGCTGGCATGTTGTTTCTCAGGCTCTGATGCCCTTAGGCTGTGCCCTCTCCTCTCTGGAAGTCTGAGTTCTGTTTGTTTACATGCAACCTCCACGGCGTGCGACTGTGTGTGGCTGGATGGAGGGGCACATACAACTTTTCCTCTTACTGGAGCCCAGGTCAGTTCTCTTCTGTTTTCTGCTATTTTCTGTCAGATGTGGCCTTGACTTAGGTTACTCTGTTTGTCATTGAAGGCCTGGCTGGTTGACATGGTAGTTGAGGTATAGCCCTGTGGGTGGGAGACTGGCCCCAGTGTAAGTAAGTCTTCAGGAGCAGGCTGGGAAGGTTCTGGAAAGATGTCCTTGGGCAGAGCTGAGGGCTACCCTCTGCACCCCGTTTCCCTTGTCACAATCAGGTGGGGCACAGCCCTGGCTGGGGCAGAGCTCACAGACTCCCTGTGAGCACACTTGCCTCTCTCCGTGTCTGTCAGTGAGTCTGGAGGTGCCTCAAGTTCATCTGCTGCTAGAGCTTCACGAGGCGACTTTCCCATAGATGGGGGTCTTGGCTTCCTCTCCGAGGGCAAGGGCTGCCACCAGGGTTCCCTGCGGCGTGCTGCATGTCCCTTTCTGGTGTTAAGGGGCTCCCCAGTGCCGCTCTGAATGCCGTGAGGTGGTTCAGGGTCCATCTGCACCTGCCCTCGAGGATTCCCTCAGCCTCTAGATTGCTCACTCGCCTCCCTCTCCCTTCAAATATTGTTCTGGATTCTTTCTTTGTTGTTATGTTTTAAAGCTTTT
Source organism: Perodicticus potto (assembly GCA_963574655.1). Classification (NCBI taxonomy): domain Eukaryota; kingdom Metazoa; phylum Chordata; class Mammalia; order Primates; family Lorisidae; genus Perodicticus; species Perodicticus potto. Next base: position 45,189 of record CAUYRH010131030.1, on the reverse strand, counting down.
TTTTTACTGTTATTTTGGGACACCTGGGAGGGATGGGAGCTGAGTGTGTGTTTGCAGCCTTCACCTGGCTGAGCCAGGGTCCTGTGGCTCCTCACTCTGGGTGACCGTTTTGGAGGGGTTGCCTTCATGGCCTGAGTGCTGTTGCCTCACTCACTGTCGGCCTGAGCAGTGTCCTGCTTCTGCCAGGTCCCCCTTGGTTGCATGTGTTTGCTTTCTGGTGATAGCCAGGTTGCTCTTCAGACTGGCACACCCCTCCAGGAGTCAAAGACATAAGTCAGGGGCTGCACGAAGGCCGTGTGGTTCTGTGTGTGTGCTGTGGGTTGTGCCTGACGCTGCTTGTCTTCCTGTAGATGTGACCCAGCCTGTCCTCTGGCACCTATGGCTCCCCTGGCTATTCCATGGACCCCTCCCCTGGCCACCGGTTCCCTGCACCCCTCCCTTGGGACCTGGCAGTGAGACATCATGGGCATTGCCAGGCCGATGGGCTCAGATCTTGGTTCTGCTTTTGTAACCTTTGTCATGCTGTCTTTTGGAGGCTCATTTTTCTCATTCTATGAGATAAAATTGGTGGGCTGACTGCTGTGAGGTGTGAGTTGTGCACGAGGCAGCGTGGCACGTGGTGGTCCTCCCCAAGTGTTGTCCTCCTCTTGCCCCGCTGAGTGGTGCTGCTGCTGCAGCTTTGCTCACTGTGGCTTTTGGGACGGTTGCTGGATGCTGGGAGGGAAGCCCGGCTCCCCTTTCTGCGCCTTCTGACCCTTCCTGGAAACTACCTAAAATATTTGGCTTTTTTTAAAAAAAATTATGTGTTCCTTGCATTGTGTTTGGGTGTTGATATAGTGGAATATATAAAATCTGATAAAATTTGTTTGTCATTTTAAGTTGACATAAATTGTTTGGGGCATGTTGGGTCAAAGTGCTATAATTGATAGAATCCATCATTAAACTTTAATTTTACCATTGGGGTATAAGAGTAGGTGGAATTAAGTACAAAATCTACAGAAGCCAAGAAAGTGAAAATTCAGTGGTGGATTTCTGTCTTCACATATTCCCAACAGTGTGGACCATTTGCATTAAATTTAAATAGCACCACTTGTTTAAGGTTCATTTTTATACTCTTGTTCTAAAATCACAAATTTCCTTTGACAATGTGATAGGACAAAATTGTATTTTTAAACTTTGCAAACCACACTCCAGAAGTGTACCAAGTGCGACAATTTCTTATATCAAAAATAGCTTCTTCATAACCCTCAGGGGAGATGGCTGACGCGCGGCATTCAGACTGGGAAGCTTAGGGTGGCCGAGCGTCCTTGTCACCCCTCATCCTTATGGTGCAGTAGTCTCCCTGTCCTCGGTCAGCCTTACGGTACAGGTGTCACTCCATTAGTACAGAGCGGGTGGACAGTGAGGAGGAGGAGGACTCTCTCCCTGTTCCCTGACATTTTCACGTTGAGTCTACCCAGCGTTGTGATAGCGGTGACAACGTTTAGGTGTGGATCATTCTGTGTTTGTCTTTCTGTCAGTTTTGCCAGGCCACTCGTGGCTGGAGATAGCTGAGTTTGTGTGGCCTGGCAGGTGGCATCGCGTGTAGGAGGGGGTGTGTGGGGAAGCAGGTGTGAGGAAGTGGAGGTGATTACCAGCCACTCTATATGGGGCGCCTTCATTGGCCTTTCTTTGGCCCTGGTGCTGGGGCGAGGCTAGCTAGCTCCAGGGGTCCTGAGTCTTACTGTGCTGTGTGCTAGTGGGTTTGCCTGGTGCTGCCTGTCTCTGTGGGGCTCACCTGCTGGGCCCTGGAGGGTGCAGGCAGACGGGACCTGCAAGGGGAGGGTGGGGCTGCAAGGGTCACATTGCCTCTGGAGGGAGCCCATTCCTGAAACTGTTTAAAGAGCTAACTGCGAGTGTCCTATTTTTGACGCTCTTGCTGTTTGTGCCTCATTAGTTCTGTGAACCAGTAACTTCTTTGGTTTAGGCCGTTCACAGTTGGGTTTGCTTGCTTGACGTGAGAGATTCTGATGGGCAGGCTCTTGACTCCCTGCTGTAAGCACAGTCCAGTTGGTGCTGTGAATTTGCTGGGCTGCTGTGTGTATGGAATGTATTCCTGACCTGTGTAACTTGAGAGCTCAGAAGCCAAGGTGAGGCAGGCTTCCATGTACGGGGGTGCAGGTGGGGGGGCCTTCAGTCTCACTGATGGCTGAGCATCCTGTACCTCGAGGGACCTGGTCCTATTTTCTTGACAGCTGTGTCAGTGCTCTGCAGAGTGGCTGTGGTGCCTGATGTGCCCAGCATGAAGGCGTGGCCACTCAGTTTTTCTGCAGATGGAGCCACCTTCTCTTTCCCTGAATGTGGGCTGGCCTGGTGAGTGGGATGAATGTGGAGTGCCTGCAGCACTTGCTTGCTTCCTGCTTCCGATCTTTCATTGCTCGCTCTGGGGATCCATTGGCCATCTAGGTCACAGCCGTGTGAGTGTCCTCAGTGAGTCTCAGGCTGCCTAGTGCCTGGCACTCCGCTGATTCCCTGGTCAGAGACTCCTGAGCCCCAGCTCGGCTGTTCCTGGACACCAGCACAAAGCAGTGGGGATTTAGCACACTTCAAAGTGGGCTGTCCCTGGGGTGGGTGCAGTGCAGGTGCACCACCTCCTGCTCACACAGGCTCTCCCACCCGGCTGCCCCTGTGGGTCTTCTCTGGGAGGACGTGCTCCTTGAGGGCCGACGTGTAGACATTTGCGTGCTCTTTCCCTGGAGATTACTGTGAAACAGCAGCCTTTAGCAGTTGTGTGGTTGCTGTGCTTAAAATTTGGGAAGGCAAGCAAGCCTTGTTTGCCGTGGAGTAAGTACTTTGTTGATAACTGTTCTTTCTTATTCTGAACAGCAGAGAATTCTGCGTCTTAGTTGGCTAAGACTGACTTTTACCTTGTAATGTTGAAAAGGTCTTACTCTAAATGACCTGACTGCTTCATGCAGTGAGCTTTGTTTTTGTTTTTGTTTTTGAAGGTGTACTACCTTTCCTTCAAGAGTAAGTTCTGCTGGGCTGAACACAGTGACGGGTGCAAAGCCACCACCTGTTAGGTGACGCTGTTGGTGTACATCCCCCACATTGCAGCGCCGTGCAGTGCCACAGAGTTACCTGACCTGTGTTTGGGTAGCTGCAGACAAGGTGTCACCCTTATCTGCGAGTGTCTTCCTTATTCCAGGATTCATGCTGATCGATAGAGTGGCTCGTATGAGGAGAATAGGATGTTGGCTAAAAGGCTCAAAGCTCCCTGTGCCTCTGCACAGGACCTGTGTGCACTGTCTCTGCTCAGAGCTGGTGTGTGTGTCTTCTGCCCACCTCCATAGTCTGCAGCAAGCTGTGGCCAGGTCAGGGTCATTGTGATGGCCGTAGCCTGCCGGGTGGATGCTGGTGACCAGTCAAGCCCCATCTTCCTCATGTACAAATGTGCCTTCTTTATGTCTGGTGTTAGGTCAGGAACCAAACATGATAATAAATTTGGCTACTACAGTGTACCCATACAGTAAGAAGTATGCCACATAGAAATTCTGTAGAGAAGTAGCACAGGTCAAGGTGGGAGTTGAGTATGGCCAGGCTGTAAAGCCTCTGTGAGCAGGGAGGCGTGGTGGGCAGTGCCTCCCGACAGGGACAGGGACTCAGTGCTGGGACTGAGGTGTGATCTGCTCGGCCTGGACGTTGGATGGTGAGGGAGGAACACTAGTGGTAGGCGACACCTTCCTGGTGTGGGTGGTGGCTTCGTCTCTGTGTTGTGTGGGACATCCTCCTCCTCTTGTCTGCTCTGAAGCCACATGTCTCGATGGAGAGCACACAGCTGTCACCTTTGTGACTTGTGCGGATGCTTGCTTCCTGCTACCCGTCTCAGGCTCACAGGCTGTTAGCAGGTACAGGGTAGCGCCGTCGGCAGCGAGGGTCTGGCTCGCTGCAACCTGGTGCTGCTTCTGAGGACGAGTCCCAGCCCACATGCCAGTCTGCCGTCCGTGTCTGTGCAGGGCTGCACCTGTCCTGCCTACCGGCTGGAAAGGGATCCTGACAAGCCTCTGGGGTATCTTCTTTGCTGTGGCAGGTCCAGCAGTGACTTCCCCTTTCTCTCATTGTCTCGGAGTCTGTAGGACCCTTTCTCCGTGCTCGCATGTGGCCACGTGTATGAGACAGCACCACCCCAAGCCAGGGCTCACTCGCCTTTTGTGCGGCTTTAGCTTTTTTCCCTCCATTTTACCTCCTTCTGTCCTTAGCCAGCGTCTGAACTCTTTACCCCTCACCTATTCCCCTGTATCCTTGTTTTCTCTTCTTCCAACTCTCTTAACCCTTACTCGAAGTCTGTTGTCCTTTTTTTTAAGTAGGTAGTACAGTGTGCCAGAGGAATCCTCAAGTTTTATAACTGGTAGTGACTCTGGAACTCAGGTAGTTGAGCTCCTCACTGCCCACAGCTGGGCAGAGACTTGTCCACAAGCTGTTGACGGTTTGGTGCTCGTGTGCTCTGCTCATGGCTGCTGTGGCTGCAGGGCTGCACACTCAACAGGGTCTTCTGTGCTGTCCTCGTGCCTGGAACCCTCTTTTTCATTTTCCATTAAGTTTGTTGTCAAATTTCATCTGCTATAAGATATTCAGGGCTAGCCAGTAGCCATTGGATTTTTTTTGTTTGTTTCATTTGGAAAACACTATCCCAAATGGAAATAGCTTAGATTGCTTGTTAGTATCTTTTGTGGACTTGTGACATACTCTGCTTTGTTTATGAAGATATTTTTAGCCCTGCTCAGGATTATATGATTTCAGGTTTTTCCCGTAACAGAGGAATAGAATTGATACACTTGTGAGAGAAACGGGAGGAAAAGCAAGCCCACGCCTGGTTTGAGAGTTCCTTGTGAGCGCTAAGTTGAATTTTAGAGGTGTCCTGTGCACTGCTTTGAGTTTAGTAATGACTGGGAAGAAAGCATGTTTGTGCTAGTACTTAGATTGTGGCCTTGCTTTGACTGATTGAAGAACAGTATGTTCAGAGGAAGTAGGGGAGGACGGCGAGGGCCCTGCACAAGCTCTGCATGCAGGCTGGCAGGCTGTGGTCCCATTGAGAATCATGGGGTGGTAAGGACAGTCCACGCTCTCCCATGAAAGGAGAAACTGGTCATTAGTGTGTGTTCAAAACAGCTGCTTCAAGGCTGGGGCTTCTCGGCTGGGTGTGGCGGCTCACACCTGTAACTCCATCACTGGGAAGTGAAGGTGGAAGGATCCCTTGAGCTCAGGAGTTCAAGACCAGCTGAACAAGAGCAAACCCCATTTCTACTTAAAAAAAAAAATAAAATAAATAGCTGGGTGTGGGGAGCCTGAGGTAGGAGGATCACTTGGGCCCAGGACTTTGAGGCTGCAGTGCTCTAACCTCAGCGACAGACTGAGACTGGCGCTTCTGGATGGAAACGGTGTTTTGGTGGAGTAAGGTGATCTCTTGGGAGTAAACTGAAGAAATCTTGCTCATGGGCTGTGTCTGCGGTGTGTAGGTGTGCAGACCTGTGGTCCATTCTTGCGTAGGGGCTGAGAAATGTGTGGGGCCAGGGGAAACCACTGGGTTTAGAATGGGGCATCTCCTGAGACCCATTCCTGTGGCTTATCTGTTACCCATCACACTAGACACAGGAAGTTGCCGCATGGATGGAGCCATCTTTCCACGGAGAACTGTTAGCAAATGGAAGAACAACCTTAGCAGTTGCGGGTACCTCTTCTGGTTTCCTTCCCCTGGCCTGGAACACCCTTCCCTCACCTGGTCAGTTTCCTGCTAACTTTCTAGGACTCAGTCCTCCTAAGGCTGTGTGGGCCACCAGTCGCCTTGGGGTCCTGGGCTTCTGCAGTCCCACTGAGCTGGAAGGCTGTGGCTGCTTCACATCTGGCTTTGTACCTCCAAAGCCTAACTTTTTCTTAAACTCAGTTTATATTTTTTGATATGCTGATGCATTTTTATCTGTGTCTTATTCATCATCCTAAATACTTTATAATGCAACTTTGCAAAAATAAGTCCATCTTCCGATGTAGCAGAATAGTAACCATATACCTAGTGGTTTTAGTAATGATTCCTCAACACCATCCAGACCTCCCTGGTCTCATTGGTCCCTGAGCCCAAGGTCCTCTCCATTCAGGACCTCTGTCCTCTGTAGAAACTGCTCTCCGTCAGTTTTCCTGCATCTCTCTCCTTTCTTCCACGGTCTCTGTTATTAGGCCTTCCTCTGTTTATTTTTACACCCATATTGCTTGATACATGGCTTGTGTATATTTTTATTTCTCAAAGGCAAGATCTAGTTCCTAAACGATGCCAGCTGCAAGTCGGCTTCCTGAGAAGCAGTTCTGCAAGATGGAGCAGAACACAGGGACTGTGACAGATGTGCTTTCTGTTTTTACAGCGGGGTCGACTGTCCAGCATCCCCGTCTCAGTGACTCGGAGGAGAGCCGAAACAGTCATTTGAGCTTCATTTTTATCTCTAAAATGAGTTATTGACCTGTATGGATGTAGGTGATTTGTCTCTCCAGGCAATTTAAGGGCTTTTTTTTCTCTTGGTGATTATTTTGTATTCTAGAAAATAAGCGTTTTCCATGGTTATCTGTGGGTCACTTTTGACAGGAGACCTTGGGGCGCAGTGCCCTTTAGTTTTGAGATGGTGCAAGGTGTTTGTAGGTTGGGGAGTCACGTTGTCCCCCCCTTCTGACTCGTCCTCCTTTGCGGTGGTGAGGGTTGCAGAGGCTGACGTCTAACACTCGGGCTCTGCCTTCCCAGGACCCGCCTTCTGCCCACAGTGGCCACACGGTACTTAAAGGAGCAGTGGGGACATTTTAGAAAGTCCATTTGTGTTTTATTTTGAATGATCTTTCTTTTATCTCTGGTTTCTGTGTGGTTTGGAATTTGTTATATTTCATTATGTGGTATTTTTTTCTACTGAAAGTAAAATATTAAAAATAAGCTATAAGTAATACATTTAATATTATGAACTTTTTAGCAGAAAACTACTAGAATAATTTTATTTCAGGACTGTGGGATCATTTTTTTCCACATTTGATTCATTTAAAGGGGGTAAAAGTAAGGGTGAGCATAATACACTGTCCGAGGTGAATAGATTCTAAAATGTATCGGGTGTTGAGTGTGCGCGGCCACCCTCTCTCCAGCGTGGAGCTTGTAGGCGGTGTTCACAGGTGATGGGTGTGTACGTGTAGGCTCTGAGCCTGCTGCTGGGATGGGGGGGGCACTTCTCACCCTCAGCAACACATCAGACTCCCGTGGACAGGGTTAAAATTCTCGTTTTGAGTCCCTCCCTGAGAGATTTTGAGAGGTGGCTTCAGTATCTAGCCTAGATTAGAGCCCCTAGGAGTACTCCTGCGCAGCCTCTACTGAGAACCTCTGTTGCAGGTGCCACCTGGTGTGGGCTTGGCGACAGTGCGCGGTGGTGGTGGCTTCCTTCCCTCCCATTCTCTCTCCGGGAGTGGAAATCTGCTGCCCTCCAGAGGGCCAGCATTTCAGGCCAGCACTGAACAGTCCTGGTTTGTTAACAATTGTTAAATGTCACAATCATTATTTTCTGTAGAGATTTCTATCAAAGTTTTGAGATTTCCCTCCTACTCCTGTAGTGCAGACTTCCTCTACTGAGGCTTTTCTGTTTTTGCTTTGATTCCTATTTTTGGAAATAGTCTGCTACCTTCCTCTGGAGCAGTACTGCAGTCACAACATTTCATTGGCTTAGAACGTGCATTTTCCCCTCTCAGTGGCAAGTGTTTGTCTCATCTCGTTGTTTTATATGAAGGAAATGGAGGGGTGGAGGGTCGCTGAAGTTCTGATGTCATATTGAAGCCCCATTGGTGAGCACTTGTGGCCAATCAGAAGCTTCCTCTGGTGCCCAAGTAAGAAAGATATATAGCTCTGGAATAACAGGAAGCTTCACAGTTTCAGCATCCTGTTATTCTGGACTTGTGACTTACTGCTTTGCCACAATGAAGGTTAGTAGAAATTTATATTCTTATTTCTTTTTGTAGAATACCATCCAGTTTCAACCTCTAGAATGTCATCTTTAAAACTTAGACATTCAGATAGATCACCTACTTAAGTATTTTACATCAAGGGAACTTTTGTACTTTGCATAAAGGAAACAGAGGTATATTAAAGTTAATACTTTTAATTTTTTTTTTTTCCTATGTCGCCCTGGGTAGAGCGCTATGGTATCACAGCTCACGGCAACCTCAAACTCTTGGGCTCAAGCAATTCTCTTGCCTCAGCCTCCCAGGTAGCTGGGGATATAGGGACCCGCCACAGTGCCTGGTTATTTTTGTTGTTGTTGCAGTTGTCATTATTGTTTTAGCAGGCCTGGGCCAGGTTCGAACCTGCCAGCCTGGTTATATGTGGCCGGCACCCTATCTACTGAGCTACGGGCGCCATCAGTACTTTTAATTTTTTTTAAAAAAACACACCTCAACTGTATCATTTAAAAGTGTGGAATGATCTGCCATCTTAGGTAATGCTTTCGTTTGAGTTGGAATTATTATAGCAAATGAGTTAAATACTGTATGTTAGGGAGTATTTTTTATAGGAAGGCTCTTGCTTTATGTGTATTATATTAGAAATAGCACCAACAAACATGTAGAATGCTTACATATATTCATATCTTTTAAGTTTTACGTTTTCATTTAATATTTTTCTGTGAACTTTAAAAAAGTAAACTTTTTAGGTACTTTCTTGATTCTTAGTGATTTGATGATTTTCCTTCTTGAGGTAGTTTTTCAACTTCTGGATTTTTTTTTTTTTTTGGTTTATTTATGCATAACTATATCTCATGACTATTCTTATTCATTATTTGAAAAATAGGCAAATCCATTTACTGGAGATGATTTTGGAAGAATACACAGGTCTTATTCAAACTTGAAATCGTTTTTTTCTCAGCATCTCTTGATGCGAGCGTCACGGTGACGTGTAGCACCCCAGAGAGGACGGTTGGCTGGTCTGGTGCATTCTCGTTGACTAGGTGTGGGGGGGCTCTGTGTGCCTCTGTGTGTCCTCAGTGTAGGGGACGCACAGACATCGGCCAGAGCAATACAGTACAGTAGTAATGTCACGATAAGTGTCCTACTAAAGGAGCAGGTCTGGGTGCAGCAGGGCTTCTGGGAAGGGCTCGTCAGGAAGCTGGATGATTAAGCGGTAGTCATCAGGACAGGGTGGGGGCAGGAAGAGAAGGAGGACGGAGTTCCTGGGGACCTCTGGGGGGAGGAGTACAGGATGAAGGCAGAGTGACAGACCTGGAGAGGAGCGAGCCCCCACTATCTCAGTAGGGGAAAGTATGTTAACACGATACACATTCTGGTCTCTACATATGTCTCTGTTATTTGCACTTCTGGAAGAAATGTTCTCCCAGTTTTTCTGGGGCAGAGTTGTCGATGATTTGACTGTTAAATTTGTTTTTGCTCAGGGTTATTTGGTGATCAGAAGCTCTGTGTAGTCTTAGGGCAGTATCTGAGGTGTGACACATCTGTGTGGGCATGCGCACATGGTGTGGACAGCAGCTGGTGTGTGTCCAGGTGAGCTGGCACACGCCGCCTTTCCCAGCTCCAGGGTAGTGCAGCTGACTCCAGCATGGTCCCAGTTCTACAGATTGCCTGGGTTGGAGAGGATGTGGTCACAGGTGGGCCGGCCTGGCCTCGGCTCTGCTGCGGCAGGCTCTAACCCCCCACCTAACCCCCGCCTGCCCCTTTCCTGGAGTTGGCTTCTCCTGCCTATTCTAAATGTCTTTGTGCTCTCAGATGGCTGCGTTGTTCTTTTGCTGCTGTTTGGTTTGGAATTGTCATTTTACCTTTTCTGTGACTAGGAAGAAACATCTGTAGTCTGCCTTCTCTGTGGCCCTGCATTAATCTAGTGGTGGCTGTAAAACCACCACTGAGATTTCTGAGTGCTGCCAGCCCGCATCTTGGCCAGAGCTCATGCCCTAGCTGGGAATGTGGAGTGGAAATCTGTCTGGGGCCCAGGGGTCAACTGTGCCTAGAAAGGGGAGTTCTGATTGGGCTCCTTACCCAGGACTGAGGCTGGGACTCTGGTCTCGCTGGCCTGGGCGGTGCCACCACCTTTTTACTAATTTAGGCGGGAATGTCCTCCCGCTGGTGGGAGAGCTTAGTTCACCCTATACCCAAGGTAGACTCTACTAATTTTCCATGTTTAATTTTTCCTTTCAGACATTTGATGCAAATGATTTGTACCAAGGGCAGAATTTTAACAAGGTCCTCAGTTCCTTAGTGACTCTAAATAAAGTAACAGCAGGTAAGACTCTTTTTTTATTGAACTTGATGGGGTGGGAAGACAAAAGGGCAGAAACCTTTGGTTTTCTGTTATCACAGCCAAATGAGCATTATTGATTAAAAAAAAAATCTTCTAAAAAAATTAAAAATAGGCTTCTGTTGCATTCAGTTTTGATTGTTCGTTTTGCTGTGATTTTTTTTCCCCCCTTTTACTAGAGCAGAACCTTCCTCTTCAGGTCCTTTGGTGAATATGTATATAGGGTGGGGAGATGTCGCTCCTGAAAGTATGACAGAGAAACAAGTGTTGGTTCTTGTGGAAAGGCTGGTGGGTTGTCCTGGAGCCAATACCACCCTTCTCCAGGCTTTTATGGGTACATGTTGACTAAAGCTTGAGCAGTGGCCACGACAAGAGAGTGGCGTGTGGATCTGCTACACAGCCATGCTCTGCTTGCCCAGCTTTCCTGGGCTGAGAGGCGCGGGGCGTGGGATGTGTGTGGTCTCGCCCCGTCCCTCCCCGTGTAGAGTGGGGGCCGGGGGCCGTATGTCCCTCCCATCCTCTTGTGACCCTCAGACTATGGCAAGGACGTGTATGGCTCAGAAAGGAGGACTTCTTAGTTGGTCTTCTGTTTCAATTTTTCTTTTTTACATTTATCTGTACATATTTTAAGTTTGAGATTTATGGGGGAAAATGAGATGGCCCTTTCTTTAAGTTTATTCTGGTGAGGCTGGGAACCGTCCTCTCGGCAGGGACTGTCCTTGGTGCCACCCAGCACACGCCTGCTGTGACTTCTGTCTGAGACCTGCTCCTTGGCTGGTCCCCGGGGCGAGGAGCTCCGGCCCCGACTGCTGGGACCAGGAGGAGCCCCGGGGAGGTTTGGGTGCAGCTGCATTTTCGTAGCTTGACTGCTAGGGTTCGAAGTTGAAATCTTAGGGCTTTTCAGATCAAAGTGTCTCGGAGACAGATGTGTAAAAGGAAGGAATATAAAGATGAATATAAATAATTAAAATTGTCATATCATTTAATGATGCTTTGCAAAAGAGTGTTTACGACCTTTTATAAAGGCCTTGATTGATTAGACAGTGAAGCTGCTTTTTCCAGTTCTACATGATAAAATGATAGTTTGATTATGGTAAGGAAGAAAACTACTTAGAATTATAGGTGATGGAGAAAGGGAGGTCTGCTTAGAGTAGACAGCACTGGAACTGAGCATGGGAAAGGTGCTGTGCGATCCTGCTTGCAGGGTGGGGTGCTTGGTGTGCCTGTGAGCCCAGAATGATGTGTCGTCGATCAGTGCAGGGCCCTGGCAGACAGGGATAGATGAGTAAAGCCACAAGGGGTCCCCGATGTGGTCCTTCTGCTCAGCTGGACGCTTCTCCAGGGTGCTCGTGCTAGTGGGGGATGCCAGCCTGACTTGGGGGGCAGCTTCAGTGCAGGTGTTGATAGGAAAGAGAGGGGAAGGGCTGGTCCCTGCACTCAGTCAGGCGCTCAGTACTCAGGGCCCAAGTGCTGAGGTTTATAGGTGAAGAGCAGAGCTGGAAGGAAGCTGGCCCAGGAGCTCTTGGGCATAGATCACCGTCACTACTATTTTTTTTTTTTTTAAGCTGCACATTGGATGTAAAATAAGTGGTATTGTTCTTTACAATGACCAGTTTGGAAGCTGTGAGATAAACTTGGCAATTTCTAGGTTTTAAACACTGAGTGACCCTTCTGAGAAGGAACTTTCACTTTCCTGTTTGTTGGCTGCCTGTTCTTGCTCTTGTTTTTGGAGTTGGTGTGATGGAAATGACTATTCCTAGATTTCTCCTTTACGTCCTCAGTCAGATGACAGGCAGCTGTCAGAGATGCTGTGGGCACTCTTGGGAAATCCTGTGCTCATCTTCCTCTGCTGTGTCACTGAGAGAAAACCACGTGTGTTCCAAGGCACTTGGATATATTAGCTGGACAGAAGAAGGCCTGGTAAGGCCTGGTGATGGGGGTGTCTCCAGGATTCCTGGGCTGGGCACTGCAGAGGACAGGGGCTGCCCCTGTGGGCAGAGTCTGCAGGCAGTGCCCTTTGTGGATGTTTTGGGGCTTGGCTTGCTTAAGGCCCTTGTGTTCTCAAGTAGGATGTGCTCTGGGGACTCCGTTTAGCCCTGAGTGGGACCTCATAGGACTGGGGTGCCGAGGGTGAGCCAAATGGGATTTGAGACTACGGGGACAGCAAGCTGGCCGTAGGACAGGGCTACCACGTGTTGCTCTCTGTGGAGCCAGGCAGGGCACAAAGGCAGGCCCAGGACTGAAGGGCGAGGACACCTCGCTCAGCTTGGAGCCAGCTGTGCTGCAGAGCAGTTTAGCTTGTGCTGCTGTGTCCTGAGTACACAGGGACTCCCAGAGACCTGGCTTTTCCTGTGCTACCTCAGACTGTTAGTTAATTCAAAATTAGACAGTTAATTCAAAATGTTATGAGGCATTGGGAGCCAGTCCAAACAGACCTTCAGAAAAATGGGAGCTAGAGAGAGACCCTCAGGATGGAGGTGCTTTTCTGTAACAGTGGGCTCCCCATGAGCTGTAGGATAGGGCTGAGAATCTTGCGACAGCAGTTTCCTTAGAGATTGAATCTCTTCTAAGAATGGGGCTGTGACCTGTTAGTGGGCCTGAGTGGAGTGTCTGTCATGCAGGGACTCAGAATAAACCTTTCACATCTGTTTGCGTTGAACCTTTCAGCTACTTGCTGAGGTGAGTGGAGCCTGTGCTGCCTTCATTTTGAGGAAGGTTCTGTCTGGCTGAAAAATACGCAAGGATTTTATGTGTGTTTTACATAAGAATCTTTTGTTCCAAAAAAGTCTTGCTACTCACTGCATGACACAGAACCCAGAAAGTGGTGATGTGCCCAGAGCGAGCGCTCACCTGTTTGCTCTCTGCCACAGAATTGAGTTTGAGAGCCTGTTTTTCCCGGGTAAATGGAAGGTATTAAAAACCATTCTAAAACATTTCATAAACTTTTGAAAAATTATGCTAGAAAACAACAGATTAATAGTTACCTCCAGATAATTTCTGGAAGGTAATTGGGGAATGAATGCACATTATTTACATAGCAGACAAAGAATCTGTTCTCTGTTTACTGCATAAATGGCCTGCTTTGTTGTGGTCTCTGCCGTGTCCCTCTGTGCTGCCCTAGTTCTGAAGTCTAGCGTGTGGCCAGAGTGCCTCGTGTAGTGCCTTCAGCTCTCTCTTCTGTGTGACCTTTCCAGACATCGGGCTAGGAAGCGACTCTGTGTGTGCTCGGCCCCCATCTCATCGAATAAAGTCTTTTGATTCTCTGGGATCACAGTCTCTACACAGCCGGACTTCAAAATTGCTCCAGGGCCAGTATCGAAGTTTGGTAAGTTCAAGAGATTTTGTTATTTAAGTTCAGATCTCTGTGGGGGCTGTGAGTGTGTACAGATGTGTCTGGAAAGGCACACGTGCCTCTGTGAACAGAGTGCTAGATAGACAACAGCGATCCTGTCATCTGGTTTGGCATTTGCTCATTACCAAATTATCCAGATACGATGCTGGATGAGCACTTTTGAAAAACTTGTTAATTTTCACGACATTATGACTTTGTCTGGAAAGATACATAAGTTAAAATACTGCCCTGCTCACTTGCATTCTGTTCTCTGCAGTGCACAGATATACAGAAATATATGTAAGTCAGAGTACTTAGCTACACAAAGAAGAGAGATGGTTAAAGTGAAAGAAAGGGGTGGTGGCTTTTGTATCTTCATGAAAGTGTGGCTTAGCATGCGTACTAAGTCAGATGCTTACAGATGTAGCTTAGAGAGGAGGGAGTTGCTTGTGACAGCTTGTTGTGACTTGGGAAAGGAAATTTAGATGAGCGGTCATCCTGGAACGTGAAGAAAAATCCCTTAAGGCTCAGGACACAGGTTCTTGGGGGACAGAACATAGAAAATGACAGTGGAGTTGGGGATGAAGGGTCAGGGCTAACACTGGAGCCAGTGTGGGGGCGCCCCTCAAGGCTGCATCCCCTGCCTGTCACAGTGCACTCACCCTCTGAGCCCACGGTTGGCCGGCAGTCATTCTGAGCAGACGCCAAGGACACGACTTCTCTTCCATGCAACGTCCTAGATTTTTTATTTTAGAGAAGATCTTCCTCTGCTTTAACACAGAAGGGAATGTTGCTAGGTAAGCTAATGGTTGTCCTTGAGATATAAAAGTTCTGATAGTTACGTTGTATACTGAAATATATTTGAGTTAGTTTGCAAAGCAGTGTTGAAAACTGAAAGATAAGGAAGGAATGTGTTTTCTTAATGTTCCTGAGCTTTGTGAACTCAGCCTGGCTCTCACTGCTGTGTCTGTCCCTTGCGGAGGGGCCCCCTGTGCATAGCCAGCTCCTCTCCCACCTCCATGTGGGCCACCTCTGCAGGGTTCGTAGCAGACCTGGGGCCTGGCCCACTCCCTCCTCTGTGAAAGAGTTCAGTGCTAGAGGAATTTCGTGGAGTACCACTGGGGGACATTATGATTCCAAATTAAGGTGAAATATATGGACCACTTTAAACAGATCTTAAATTAGCTTTATATGAAACGTGAGGAAAACAGAAATTAGCACACTTTGGGGAAGGATGTATTTGCTGCCTCACCTGTGGCAGTTAGTCTCCATCGTAGAGGACTGGATTACAAATGTATAATTTTAAGTAAAATAGTGAAGTGTTGATATGAGTATTGCTGAGATCTTAATAAGTACACAGTTTTCCATTAGCTAGAGAGACTTTAAGTTAACGCTAAAAAATAGACTTGAGCTCTCTGACCCATGTGACATCTTTCTGTGGCTGTGATTGGTCTTTTATTGGCTGCTGCTGAGCTGATTTCCCTTTTCTGGAACATGACAAAACTTTTCTTACCATTCCAGGAAAGAACAACTACTTCTTTGCCATTGGATTTTTTTTTTTTTTTTTTGTATGTAGCTTAATCATAGTACTTTGGCGGATCTTTTTTAGATTAAAAATTATAATACATGGATGGCAAATTGCTTATTTAAAGCTAGATGGTGGGTACAGGGCCACCTGCTATTCTCTGCTTTCATGTGTGTTTAAGAGTTTTCATAACAAGTTAAGCTAAAGAGACAGCTTGTAGTTTCTGGTATGTCAGTTTTTGTGATCTCATTAAAATGAAGCTTAGCCTTGACATTGTGTAGAACGCTCCCCTCCCTCCCAGAAAGCCTCAGCATTTTAATGGTGCTGTTGTAAATTCCTTTGCTCACACACGTTGCCTGTTCCTCCTGCATCACTTTCAGTTTAAGAATGTCTCACCTGACTGCACCGTAGTTGCTAGTTGTTCTCATAAATTTGCTTTTAATTTGTGCAGGTTGGCATCTCTATTCCAGGACAGATTTCCTGTCTGGGGATAGAGGCAGATTTGAACAGTCTTGATGTTTTCTTTATTGATTCATTTGGACTTTCTGCATTTGGGTATCTCTCCATTGTTGCCCGATTGTTCCCTTCTGTGGCTGAATTCTTCTCCTTTTCAGATGCCTGGAGCTAAACTGAGCTCTGTATTCCACTCTGCTCTGCACGGTGGCCCCAGGCTGTGGATGTGGGTATAGTTTTTCTATAGATAAGGTTTGATTTCATACTGTTATGTGCAAAAGAACTTGGTCGATATTCCTGGAATTCCTGGTAATCACTGCTGTGCCCGCAGTCTTCCATCTGTTGACTGTGAGGCGGTTGTCTCTGCCGTCCTTCATTTCTGGGACAGGTGGCTTGATCTCTTAAAATGTTTCTTGGCCCTGGGATCTTCCACTACCTCCAGGGTCCAGGGGCCTGGACTTGTGGCATCATCCTCGTGATGGCAAATAACCTTGCTTTGCAACCAGTTCACAAAATATATTTCCAAAGCATGCAAGAAATTGTACCAAAGTGTATTACACATATTTTTTTTAACTCTTTCCAGTTCCCTTGTTCAATAAACATGGAAAATATTGAGCATCTTTAATATGCCATATTTTATGAATTTGGAGGCCTTTCTCCTTTTAAACATTTGCCCTCATCTGAGAGTAGCACGTGCCTTACACTTGATGGTATGCCATAACATAAGGGACAGTACTTAGTGGGATATAAAATAATGGGGCAGTGCCTCATTTTTGACGTCTTCTGTTGGGTGACGTTATGATGAAACTGAAGCTTTAGAGAAGGTAGATATTTACACAAGGTTAGAGCACTGGGAAATAGTAAACACTGGAGGAGAGATTGGGTCTTTCACTTCTTGGCAGACTTTTCTTCTATAAATGAAATGGCAGGTGTAGGTACTTTTGGGGAGCTGAGGAGAAGGTGGCGTTTATGTAAAGGCAGCCTCTAGGATGTTCTGGTTTAGGGTTGTTCGGGCAACTTCAGAACAGTGGATAGAGTGAAGTACTTGATGAAGCTGAAAAAGCAAGATGCTGGGGGTGGCTGTGGCTGTGGGAATCAAGAGTCCATTAAGAAAACATGGTGGGTATAAGTTGCTGCCCGGATGGGGTCACTTTTCCCTTTTGGGTTAGGAATTGTCTTCATTCCCTCTCTGCTCACTGATGTTTATTGTCATAGAGTATGTGTATAAAAAGTGTATGTGTCACCAAGAAAACATGGTGGGTGTAAGTTGCTGCCAGGATGGGGTCACTTTTCCTTTTTGGGTTAGGAATTGTCTTCATTCCCTCTCTGCTGTCTGATGTTTATTGACATGGAGTGTGTGTATAAAAAGTGTATGTGTCATAGCTACACATCTATGAGTGTGTAGCTGTATGCCTACAGCTTGAGTTTTACAAAGCTGGCATGGCTGTGTGGGCTGTACCCAGACAAAGGGACAGAATGTAGCCAGCGCCTGGGTTCCTGGTTGGGTTTGCTTTTCCCAAAGGCATGTGCTGTCCTGGCTGCTAATAGTAAAGGTGGGTTTCAATCTGGGAATCTACAGCGTATACTTTATTTTTTTTAACAACTGACTTTTGCTTAGCTCATGTGATATATGCTGTCCTAGACTGTCAGGCTTAGTCAGATAAGCTGTGGTTTCAGGAGAGCTTTTTAAAAAAGGGAAGGGGAACACAACCCCACAGTGATAAAATAGCGATTAAATACATCCTTTCTGGGTTCCCTGACACTAATGACAGTGAATGCAGCCCTCCTTCCTCACTCCCTTAGGCTGAAATTGGTGTTGGTGAGAGCGTGCCTCTTTCCCTGTCTGTGGCCTTGCCCTCTGGTAGAGGACCCCTGGGGGCTGGTGGTGGAGCAGGTGTGTGTCAAGAAACTCTGGGCCAGAATCCTCCTGTGTCTGGTTGGAGATGGGAGATGCTGGGCCTGGGTCCTTCTCTGTGTTTAGGGTGGAGGTGGGGAGGTGCTGGGCCTGGATCCTCCCTGTGGCTGAGTGGAGGTGGTGAGATACCGTGTGGGATAGAGGCCTGGATCCTTGCCTAGTCTTTGCTCACATCATTGGTGCTCCATGGGCCTGAATTTATTCCTCCCAGGTTCTGTGGGTACTGTGCTCAGGTGCTCACCTGCTGTTGGTGTTGAAGGAGCAGGGTGAGACCTTGCATGGTCATCTTGAGTGGGCCTGCATGCTGCTGCTGGTCACTCCTCACTCCTGTGGCCAGTGAGTGCAGGCTTAGCCTGGAGACGTCTTTTGGTCTGCTCCCTGTAGCACCTTTGGGGGTGCCAGTCTCTCCAGAGCCCAGTCCCAAGGACACCGCAGCCTGCATCTGCCTTCCTCTTCCCACCTCTGGGTCTCTGAGAAAAATACAAACTCAAATATGAGATACTATTTCTTCTTAAGTTTAGCAAAAATAAGTATCTTTGGCAATATCCAGTGTTGGTGAAAGCTAGATGAAATACATCTTAGATGCGGTTGGTAGGAATGTCTTTTGGTGTACATTTGTAGAACCTTTTTGGAGGGCAATTTAAAATACAGTAGACCCTCTGTAGTTGACCACCTCCCTACACTGACCACCTCCTTAAGGTGACCTTGATTTTAATAGACCAGACGTGTGTATCCGTATAGTAGGCCTAGATCCTTACATTGACCACTTCCCTGTGTTGACCAGTGAGTCCCTTGGGTGGTCAGCGTATAGAGGTTCTGTAATATATGTGAAAATTTAAAAAACATCCCTTGCATGTCTTCTAACCAGAGTTTAATGTATAGGCTTGTTTACTGGTGTGTCCATGAAAATGAAGTATTTTTAATGTGGCTTTGTTTTGCAAAAAGAGAAAAATATTGTCTGTAGTATATGGAAAAATACTGGAAATAACCTGAAAATTCTTAATGGAGAGCTGAATCAATAATTAATGATAGTCATACAGTATAATTCTATGCAGTTATTTAAGTAACTAAAAGTACTCCTGAGAAAATGACAACATGTTAACTTTTTATAGCTTGTAGGGACTTACGTACAGTCAATTCCGTATGTCTGAGAGAGGGTACTCATGTTTATACAGGCAGAACAGTGCAGAGCAGGGCCTTATAAACCATTGAGAGCATTTCCTCTGGGGCTGGAACCAGGTGGGGTCACGGTGCTCTGGGAGAGAAGACCTGTGATGACTGTGGGCCCTGCCTGGCCCCTCTGCCCCTGTAACTCTTCTCCCACTCTTCTGTCTTTCAGGACATGACCGAGCACACCAACAATCAGCTGGTAGTGAGAGCCAAGTTCAACTTCCAGCAGACCAATGAGGATGAGCTCTCCTTCTCGAAGGGGGACGTCATCCATGTCACCCGCGTGGAGGAGGGAGGCTGGTGGGAGGGCACACATGGCGGCCGGACGGGCTGGTTCCCCAGCAACTATGTGCGCGAGATCAAGGCTAGTGGTAAGTGGGCAAGCCTGGCCCGTGGGAGCACTGACCGACCGACCTCCTCCTGCATGAGAAGGAGGTGAGCTCGGCACAGTTTGCTCTCCACTTGACCTTGTGTGGGGCACCTGGTCTGCAGCGAGGGTCTCTTTTGGGTGGCATTTATCTGCTTCCACGTTGGGCTGCTGGGATCAGGCTGTTTCCTTCTGTCAGGACATTCCCTAGATCAGTGGTTCTCAACCTTCCCAATGCTGCAAAGTATTTTTATTGTTAAAAAGGAGTTGCGGCCCACAGGTTGAGAACTGCTGCTCCAGATGGAAAGAGAAACATCTCACATCTGTGAGTTTTAATTTTACAGTTGTACTTTTATGTTAAAATCTTGTACTGTTAAGTGATTTTCTTTGTTACTATTAGTATCTTAAAATATTTCATTTTCACTGTATTTCTTGCAGTTGTTTAACACTGGTTTTACTGACTTTTTAAACACAATGGTTTCAGGGCGAAAACAGCGTCTCTGACATGCTGTTATCGCCACTTAGCTGTCATTTGTGTTGGGGATTGAAAGTTCTTTTCTGGCTACTGTGATTAATGCTGCAGAGAACATGGTTGTATAAGTCTCTGTTCGAGTCCTTTCATTTCTTTTCTGTATATACCTAGAAATGGAACTGCTGGACCAGATGGTAGTTCTATGTTTAACTTTTGGGAAGCGCCATCCTGTTCTCCATAGCAGCTGCCTCAGCTCACATTCCCTCCAGCAGTGCCAGGGCTCTGCTTCTCTGGTCCCTGATGGCTTGTTTTTTTATGATTTGATAATAGCCATCCTGCTGAGCGTGAGGTGGTCTCTTATTCTTGGTAATTTTTTGTAGTTGCCAATAATGATAATAAAAAGTGGTATCTGAATTGTTATCATAACATAGTCAACTTAGGCAAGATTTTTTTGGCTTCTTCTTATGGTCTGGTTTCTGTATTTACTGTTACTTTAGTGTTTTTTGTTCGGGACGACATTTCTCACCATAGCCCTTGAAGGTAACTGTTATTGAGATGTTAAGGAGGACAGTGTACAAATAAGTGGCATCCTTTAACATGGCATAGAGTCAGCTGAGAGCAGGATGCTGGCAGCAGGCTGAGGGGGTGTAGGTGTCAGCTTTATGGACTGACTCAGTGGGACAGCCTGGTCATGGCCTGTGTGAGCTGCTTGGAGACCTGGGGCTGGGGTAGCTGAGTCCAGGCTTCAAGTTCAGCTCTGATCCTGGCCCCAGCAATCAGAGAATTCCTTCTTCTCCTGGGGACCAATGAGAGCAGCATTGGGCTGAGAGTCCAGAGGTGGCTCCAGTACTTTCCAGGAGGATCTTGAGCCAGGGCACAGGAAGGACGATGTCATTGCTCACCTTTGCAGGGAAGGGATGAGTGGAGTAGATGTGAGGCACGGAGCCTGGCCCAGTCTTGCCTCACAGTCGTGTACTCTTCTTATTTCTCATGTGAATGGTCATTTAAATGCGAATTTTGATCTCATTTTGAATAGCCACATTAAAAGCACAGGTGAATGAATTTTTACTTTCCAGGTATTTCTCAGAGTTAACTTTGGATTTTTCAGAGTTAACACAGCATAAAGAAACTACACAAAAAAGATAAGATTTGTAAGTCTCAAAGTCCTGTGCAGGTGCCCTCTGCGAGTGATTCCCCATGTCTGAGTGTCTTCAGCGCTGGCTGTTATTGGTGGTCGCTGATCTTAGACATGTGCTGCTACCCTTTTCCAGTCCAGGGGAAGGCTCCGTGTGTTGCGTGGGCCTCAGAGCTGGCAGTGGCCGAGGGTCTCTGGGCAGGACCAGTGTTACGTATTGAGAAACACGACCCTCACCTGGTCCTTCCTAGGACCCCCACTTTTGTATTCTCTGTTTCCGAGGGCTTATGTGTGTACAACCGCCTCTCTGTGTGCATGTGATAGAGGTGTTATTACCAGAGAGCTCTTGCCAGGGGCCACAATGGGTCTAGGATTTCAGTATCAAACTAAGAGCTAAGAAACTTTGGAGTATTTTTTTCTTCCTGTTCATTACTTAAAGTATTAGAAATGCGTATTTGGTCATGTTGGTGATTTGTTATGCTAAATTTTCTTCATCTGAGGGTTGAACCAAGGGAATAAACTTTTTAGGGAATAACTTCCCATCCCAATGGAAGTATTAGTATGTTATTATGGAAAGTTCTGCAGGTCTGATTTTAAACGTGGGCATTTGAAACAGGTGCAAAACTACATTTTCTTGCCATGTCATGTTGTGATGGTTAAAGCTGTCAATTCGCAGTTAGAAGAGCCCCACCCCCCCCCGCTTCCCTTATGCTCAGGTGCCTCATCAACTGCACACCTGACATAGGTAAGCACAGTATGATATTTTGAGAGCAGCCGCATTCACAGAACTTTTATTACAGCATTTTGTTATTTTTTTTATTGTTAATTAGGCATAATCTATGATTATGCCTAATTTACAAACTAAACTTTATTGGAGGTCTGTGTGGAGAGGAAAACAAGTGGTATACCCAGTCTGAGTTCTGGGCGTTGAGGGTGGCTCCTCGGAAGTGTCACCACAGACGGGGCAGGACTCCTGCATTACATCTTTTCCTGCAGGACTTTGTGGTTTTGGAATAGTTTTTCATTTTTGAAGAGTGTATTTAATGTTAGCCTGTATATGATGGGATAGCAAATGCCTAATTTTCTGAAATCAGAATTGTCCTGGGTTCCAGAGTTAACAGACGTCTCTCACTGGTAGTCGTGTTAGGTCATTTCTTTGTGCAGTAGAAACACTGACTGCCTTTCAATTGAATACCTTTTCTTCTGTGTTATGTTTTGATTCTTACTGAGTAAAGAGAAAAGGAGGTCTACCTGTGAATGATATTTTTTTAGGCTGCTTTTTTCTCTGGATAGATTGTGGAGAGTCTGCCGTGAATCTCTCCTGCCGCCCGGGGAGTGTCACAGCTGGGTCGCTGCTGTCCTGTGGTTGTAGAGGGAAGTGCCCTTGTCAGGCTGCATGCCTGCACGTTTCCCCTGCTTGTCGTTTCTTGTTTGAAATAGACCCTCTTTGAAGACAGAGACCTTCCACGATTCTGTGTGAGGATCTTTCTAATGTTCGCGTCAAAAGCACTGTGTATTATTCCTAAACATGTATGATCTTATGGAAGCTACATATTGTTACTTAGCATTTATTTTCTATGTACCTTTTTTTGGATATGTAAAACCCATGGATTCCTACTGTATTTCATACACACAGTTGTGTGTGTGTTTTACATGCACTCACACCTTCCCCACAACCAGAATTTCCTAGATTCAAGGGAGAAGGCGAGGAGAGAGCAGCCCCAGACCCGCCCTAGGAGTGCTGCTGCTGTGCTGCGGGAAGTCACGTGTGCCCGGCATGGCAGGGCTCAGGCAGATGGCAAGTCAGTGCCTCCAAGGCCACCTGGTGGGTGAGGACGGAAGCCGCATTCTGTGTGCTCACAAGCCCGGTTTTCTGTGTATACGTAGATGCTCTCTGGTTTCTTTTAGATGGTTATTTCTAATGAGCCAACTTCAGTTCTTCCATTTCTGAACAGCTAATTGTCTGTTGCGCAGCAGAAATATTTCTTTTAGATGTTGTTTTAGGAGTTAGTTAGCTTGAGACGATGGCTGGTAATCTCTGGCAGTGATGTGGAAACTTAGGTGGGATTATCATTTGCCAGTGCGCTTAATGAGGATTCACCCCACCACTTCCTAAGTTTATCACTTTTTAATGTTTTCTTGCTTATATTTGGCTTTAAAAGGCAACAGGATGCTGCTGAATTTTGGCTGCTGCTATTACTTTAGCTATGAAAGAGCAGTGTTTGATGCAAATATGGTGTATGTGGGGAAAGAGACAAAGGTACGTGGCCTTGTTTTCCTGTGTCCCTCATCAGCGATGTGGTGGCCCGCGCTGGGGCCTGCGCTCTTTGGTGGGGATTGGGTGTGGGCAGGTGTGCGTCTGTGTGCCTGTCTGAGCATCCCAGGGTAAGGCTGCATTAGAGGATGGGCATCTTCACACTGTTTCTTCCAGGTATACATTTTTTAGGGTGAAAAGCAGGAATTGGTAGACATGAGTCTGTGAGGCAGGTGCAGGGAGTTGTGCATCAGGGAGACTGGAAGTAGGAGGCTTGGAATTTCATCTAGAATGTGGAAGTGATTAACTTTCTGAAGCATGTCCTCACCAAGTATCAATGTCACGGTGTGTGTGGGAAGTGTGCCTGCCTCTCAGTGACACATCCCTTACATCAGATGGCTTGTGGTAGTTTGGGGTCGGGGTTGTTAGTCTTCCAGTATGAGAGACATTGTTTTAAAAGTTTTATTTTTATTCATGCTGAAGCAGTGCAAGCATGTGACAAGGCAGGCAGGACAGAGGAGCGTGCGTGTGAGGTCTCTCATGGTCCAGTCCCAGGTGGAGCCTTGGCTCAGCCGCTCCCCTCCTAGGTGGCTGCCTCACTGCTCCTGGCGGTATGAGACGTCTGCTTTGATTTATCTCCCCATCTCGTCTTCATAGCTTCACTTCAGTGTGCCAACTCCGTGTGGAGCAAGTCTGCTGGCTCCGTTTTACCAACCTGTACTCACTTCATGTCTGTGTCACAGTTCGGTAAATCTCACAGTATTTCCAACTTACTCATTATTATACTGTGGGGACCTGGGGCCAGAGATCTTTGATGTTACTTTTCTTACTGTTTGGGGGCTCACAGATTATAGCCACGTGAGCCGGTGCACTTACTGATGAATGTTGTGTGTGCTCTGACTGCCCCTCCGACCACCTGTTCCCTCCCTCCCTCTCCTTGGGGTCTCCCTAGTCCCTCAGCCATAGCAATACTGAAATCAGGCCAGTTAATATCCTGCAAGGCCTCCATGTGTTCAAGTAAAGGATGATTTGCACATCTCTCACTTTAAATCAAAAGCTAGAACTAGTTAAGTTTGGTGAGGAAACTGCAGAAGAAACAATTAAAAGCCAGCAGTGGTTGGTTCAAGAGTTTTAAGACAAGAAGCCGTCTGCACAACATAAAAGCACAAGGTAAAGCAGCACCTGATCCAGATGGTTGGTGAAGGCGGCTGCACTAAGCAATAAATTTCCAGTACAGATGAAGCAGCCCTCTGTTAGAAGAAGATGCCATCTTGGACTTCGATGGCGAGACAGGAAAAGTAAATTCCTGGTTTCAAAGCTTCACACAGGCTGGCTGTCTCAGTAGGGACTGGTGCAACTGGTGACTTTAAATTGAAGGAGTGCTTGTGCATCCTTCTGAAAATCATGGGGGTCCTTAGAATTGTGCTAAATCTATTCTGCCTGTGCTTTGTAAAAGGAGCAACAAAGCGTGGAAGACAGCACAACTGTTTGCACCACTGTTTCCTGGATATTTTAAGGCTACTGTTGAGACCTACTGCTCAGGGAAAAAGGACTCCTTTCACAGCATCAGTGCTCATTAACAGTATACCAGGTCATCCCAGAGCTGATGGAGGTGTACAAGGAGATTAATGTGGGTTTCATGCCTCTTAACACAGCATCATTCTGCAGCCTGTGGGCCAAGTAGTAATTTCAGCTTTCAGGTCTTGTTTAAGTAATACTTTTTTTTTTTTTTTTTTGAGGCTGTTGCTGCCATAGATGGTGATTGCTTTGATGGATCTGGCCCAAGTTAAGAAACCTTGTGGAAAGGATTCAGCATTCTAGATGCTGTTAAAAACCTCAGCGATTCATGGGAGGTGCCTAGAGGATCAACATGAACAGGAGTTTGGAGGAAGTTGATTCCAGTCCCCCATGTATGACTTTCAGGGGTAGAAGACTTTGATAGGGGCCAGGTGCAGTGGCTCATACTTGAAATCCTAGCAGTGTATGTGCGGGGGGCACTGTGGGATCACTTTAGGCCTAGAATTTGAGACCAGTGTGAGCAACACAGTGAGACTCTATTTCTATAAAAAATTAGCTGGATGTGGTGATGTGTGCCTGCAGTCTCAGCTACTCAGGAGGCTGAGGCAGGAGGGTTGCTTAAGCCCTGTAGTTTGAGGCTACAGTGAGCTGTGATGGCATCACTGCACTCCAGACTAGGACACAGAGAGGGACCTTGTCTCTTAAAAACAAAAAACAACTACTTTAGTGGAGGAAGTAACTCTAAACATGGTGAAATAACAAGAGAACTAGAGTTAGAACTAGAATTAGAAGTGGAGACTGAAGATGGGACTGAGTTGCTGCAATCTCGTGATCCAGGTTGGATGAAGAGCTACTTCCCATAGGTGCACGAGGTGGTTTCTTGAGATGGAATCTACTGTTGGTGGAGATGCTGTGATCATGGGTGTGGTCACAGCAGTGGATATAGAATATTGATGAACTCAATTGATGAAGCAGCAGCAGGGTTGGGAGGCTGGCCCCAGTTTTGAAAAGACCTTCAACTGTGGGTAAAATGCTGTCTACCAGAGTGACGTGCTGCAGAGGGATCTTTCGTGAAGTGTCAGCTGATGTGAGGACTTAGTTGTCTGTAAGTTGCCAAAGCTACCCTAGCCTTCAGCAGCCACCACCCTGGTCCGTCTGCAGCCCTCAACACCAAGTCAAGAGCCTCCATGTGTAGAAAGATGGGCCTGCTGAACACTTGGGCGACTGTCAGCAGTAAAGTATTTCTAGGTGTGTCATTAAGGTGTGTACTTTTAATTTATTTTTCAGACATAATGCTTTGCTCACTTAATAGACTACATTTAGTGTAAATGCAACTTTATATGCACTGGGGAACCACAAAGAGTGTGTGGCTTTCCCACCTGTGGTCACCAGGAACCAGGCCGTGGTGCCGAGGGTGTGTCCGTGTGCCCTCTGGGTGGTACCTTTGGACTCTGACTTTGTACTTTTCCTTCCCTCTTCCTTTCTTCCAGGCTTATTCTTTGTATTGTTACTTTGTTCTTCTGTTGGTTCCCTTTATTGGCAGTTCTATATAAATACGCTTCAATCTTGTTTTGTGTCTTAGTAACAGTTGGCAGGTGTCTCCTGGTACCCAGCTTTGCAGCAAAAAGTCCTACTTGACCTTGTTCTTACCCCTCCACGTTCTGCCTTTGGTCAGTTGCATTTTTTCAATTGATTGTCAAGGTTGTTAATTATATTTAAACCACAACCAATATCCATTCAATAAATATTTATACTTGAGTGACCTCTATCAGAAATACAGCAGTGGGAAAGCCAGTGGGTTTCTACCTCTGAAGCTTCCCTGAGGTGGTCTGAACAGCACACAAGGTGAGGGAAGGTGGTCATCTTCGCTGCTCTCTGCTGATCCAGAAGAAGGCAGAATGGAGGTGCACTTGTGTCGCTGAGAGAGACTGAGGCATAGCAACCAGGTGCGCTGTGTGGGTTGGCTCCTGATTCATATAAGCCAGCTACAAAAAGGCATTGTTGTGGCAGGAGATTTGCATATGGACGAGGCAATAGATAACACCAGGGCATTATTATTAATGTTGTCAGGTGTGACACGGCCTGATGTTAGGGTTTTGATTTCAGAAAAGATCCCTATTGCAAGACAGACACTAAGGTATTGATGGCTGAAGTGCTGTCATTCTGAGAATTACTGGTGGTGCTTCTAGAAGAGCAGGACAAGGGACAGAACAAGACCAGCCGCATGCTAACGACTATTGACACACAGTACAAATATGTATGTGTTTATTCTCTCAACATTTATCTATATTTATAAATGTTTATAATAATGTATAGAGAAAAACAGTGATGGCACAATGATAACATTTTCAGACAAAGACCAAATAATTAATGTCCTATCAGGCCGTGCCTGTGAAGATGTGGGCAACCTTGGTTGGAACCTGACAGGCAGGGGCGCGAGATTCAGGAGGCTGGGGGTGGGAGGGTGTGTGGAGGGCCACGAGGACCCTGGAGAGCACCGGCACTGGTCTGAAGATTAACACCCTCAGTGCTGCCCGGAAGGGTAGCTTTGGCCAGGCGAGGTAGAGGAGGAGAGTAAAGAATGACGGGAACTCTTACTATTCTAATAAGAAGCAGTAAAAAGCCGTATGGTGGTTGAACTGCTCGAAATTGCAGGACATCCTTTGCCTCAGGCAGGCAGGAGAGTGACATCGCTGATACCGGAATTTCTGGTCTCGGTGATTTGAAGAATAAACCCGTGGACCATAGATCAGTGGTAAGACAGAATTTATTTGCAGAAAAGAACACAAAAAACACTAAAGCTCCTGGTAGAGAGAGAGCGAGAACTCAAGTGGGGAGAGAAAAGCTCTCTCCGTTTCTCTCCTGGTCTTTCCCTGTCGCCACGCTTAGGCTTTTAGTCTCGGGGTATATATAGGCGCTTGGGTTCTTTGGCCGGGAAATGAATGAACACAGTCCCTTCCTCCTGGGCAAGGTGAATGAATGTATCCATGAATGAACACAGTTCCTTCCGCCGGGGCAAGGTGAATGAATGTATTAATGAATGGACAGAGTCCATTTGTGGAATTGAGGCCTAGGAAATTCACATGTAATTGACCTAGGCATCGGAAATGGAGGTTCCGTCTTTAGTCGTAAGTGTAAACTGAAGGAGACACCGAGGTGCAGGTGTCTCCTCGGCAGTTGTCTGGCCTTTGTGGCTATTGGAGCCTCCGGTGGGGGGTTGGAGGTCCCCCTCCTTGCCTGTCATACAGCCTGCTGGTTCCTCAGCCGCGCTGCCGCCGCACCGACACCGCCCAGGTGGAGGCGGCAGGTCCGCCAGCTCCTCTGAGCTGGCCGGGGCGCCAAATGTCCTGCATCATCGCCATCTCCAAATGAGTCCCCTTTTTAGCCGGGGACCAGGGCTGCTTCAGTTCTGGAGCGCTCCTCGTCCGTGTGCCCTGCCCCTGCTCTGTCTTCCCTGGAAAGCCTATTCCATGTCTGTCTTTACTCTCAGTGGCTTTTGCTACTTTTCATATTTTTTTATTTCTTTTCTGTGCTATATATATTTTGAGTCCATTTCTTAAATCCGCTTTTTAGTTTATGAATTTTCTCCTTCCTGTGATATTAACCTTTCTGTGCAGATTTTCATTTTGGTGGCCATATCATTTTTTTCCAGAAATTTAACAAGTCTTTGTTGGGTTCTTAGGGGGTTCTTAGCTACAGACACAAGAGTGAGACAGGAAGTGCATTGGGAATAATAGATTGGTTTTCCTCCTTGAATTTCTTACAGTTTAGAATAATTTGTTTCCTTTGGGGTCCTGTTTTTCATCCTGTGAGTGAAGAGAATTCCTTCAGGTAGCAGTGACACCTGTCTTGTTGTTTATTTTCAACCATTTGGAAAAACTTCACAGTGGTGCACAAAAGGGCAATATGCGGGAACAGCTCCGTAGGAGGAGGGTCCTCAGTTAAGGACTGCGAGTTTGTGTGGGCTCTGCGGGCTTCCTCTGCTGAGGCGAGACGTGGTACTGAGGTCTCCACTGGCTCTAGACGCCTAGAGCCTGGAGCGGTTGGGATTGAAGGCGCAGTTGTAGGGGCACAGCCTGAAGCCTAGGCTGTGTGAGTGTGGGTTGGGGGTATGGGAGGGGACAAAGGGAGACATAGTGGATGTGCTGCCCTGTCTGCCGGGTCCTGTCAGCTCATACGCCAGAGGGCAAATGTACTCCCCTCTGTGATGATGACTCATGTGGGAAGAAGTGAGGTCAGAGGGGGACTGGTATGAACCATGTCCCCTGGGAAGTGCTTATCAATTTCCTGGGAAAGGATGGGGAAGAAGCCTCTTCCTTCCCTTTGTCTCCACCAGCCCCAGTTTAATACCTTGGCCTTGTAGCCCTGGACAGCCAGTGACAGATGCACCTCATGGAAGCAGTGATGGACGAACACATGTGCCCTCTCGGACCAGTGATAGACACACACACACACATGCGCGCACACGGAACCCGTGATAGATAAACACGCACATCATGCATGAGACCCGTGATACACATGCATACTTGCACCCACATCCTGAAACCCATGGTGGACACAAACACACATCCTGAAACCCATGGTGGACACACACACACACACACATCCTGAAACCCATGGTGGACATGCACATCTATGGAAGCCATGATACCCCTCCCCCCCACTGATGACAGACAGGCACAGGGCCACATTTTTGTTTAGCAAGTGCTTTCTCAGCCACCTAGTACCCTGTACAAGTCTCCGCTGAATGGAAGCTGTGCAGTTCTGAGACGTCTGAGTCCTTGCTGGAGTCTTGATTACTTTACTTGTCCTGCCTGATGCCCGAGGCCCTGCGGCCTTTTCCTGCCCTTGACTCTGTGTGGTTGTCAGCCTGAGGTGGCTGTTAGGCCTAGAGCCGGGTCCTGCCTGTCCCGATGTCCCGAGCCTTTGTGCTCTGTGTGAAGAGGATCTCCGCACACAGCCCAGCGCCGTGGACCTGTCTGTTTTCTGTTGTTCCGTGTGTGCCATGCTCATGCGTCGTTAGCCCTACGTGTAGCTCAGCTGTTGTGGCACTGACAGATGTGATGCCCTCTGTCAGGCGTTCTCCACTGCATCTGGAGGATGGATGGTGGTGGGCGTGCTGGCTGCAGGCTCCGGGGCCTGGGTGAGCAGAGTCCCGAGACTGGGTCCCTACTGCTCTGCCTGTTGCTGTGGGGATCTCGCCCCACCCGCCTGAGGCTCTGCACAGGGGGCAGCTGTGGGCGGGGCCGTGTGTTGTGTCACCCTAGTGCTGATTGGTAAAACTGCATTCCATTTTTATTTCAGAAAAGCCTGTGTCTCCCAAGTCCGGGGCGCTGAAGAGTCCTCCCAAAGGATTTGATACAACTGCCATTAACAAAAGTTATTACAATGTGGTGAGTGCTTGCGAACATTTTTATATGTAGTGAGTTTTTAAATGCCTGTAAAACTGAAAGTAGAATAGAGGTTACTGCCTGGAGTGTGAGGAAGGAAATACAGATCACCCTTATCTGCCATGCTGACACGTTCACCAGTGACGTTGGGTACATTTCCTTCTCAGCTCTGTGTATTTTTGTAATTGTAAGGTTTTGTTTTAATATTGTGCACTGTGCACCTTGCTCTTCTTGCACACAGGGCGTACTGTGATTGTCTCCTCATACCCTTACAAGTCTTCAGAGAGATTTTCATGTTGGTGGGTGTTGGGTGCCATCCTGTGAGTATCTGGAGTAGACGTGGTGCTTCATGTCCCGTGTACCTGTCAGCGTCGACTGTCTCAGGGTTGTTGTGTCACACAGCGAGTGGTAGAGAATTACAGGAGCGCATCAGGTCTTACTCAGGCTTACGACAGGTGTTTTTGGATCCTAAAATTTGGTGCATTTTGAAACTTAAGCTCAGTTGTGAGCTTAAAAAAATGTCTGTGGTATTTAGTCTGTATAATCTAAATCTTTGTTTCTAAACTATTGCATATGACACAGTAATGGAAAATAATATTCTCAGGTAAAATTTTAAATTGCTGGCAAATATCTAGTTGAATTGATAACTGCAGATCAAACTTTCTATAAATGCATGTATTTTGAATTCTGTGGTAAATGGGCATTTATTTTGTTATTTCTGACCAATCTTTGTTATTCTTAAGGTCAGAGTGTTAGGAATGTTTCATTTTTCTCTACCTGTACTAAGAAATGATCTAAAATGGTGCCGAACGTGAGTGTCAATCAGCTCAGTCTCGTGCTGTGGCTCTTGCGTCCTCAGCCTTCCCACCATGGGCCTCCATCTACTCCAGTGTCCTACTCCAGCACAGACTGGCCTTGGGGACGCTCACTTGTGTAGCACACGCGTGACCTGTGCCGAGCACTGTCTGGACACTGGCGCACTGCAGAGAGCAGAAAGGGCAGAGGTTCCTCCCTTGTGGAGCTTAGGTTGTTGCACGTGATATGGTGCTTTTCTCTCACCTCCTGCCTTGTTTTTATCGTCTTCTCTTTTTCATAATTTCATTTCTTCACCTGTCTGGTAAACAGGTCTCCGTGTGTCATGCTGCTCACCTCACCTCACCAGCTGCGTGTGGCTTCTTCCCCTGTGTGGTCAGCTCCAGATACGTCTCTTCCTTAGAAATCTGTGGTTGAATCTTGCCCTCCCCTGCCCGCTTTCTACTTTCTTCCCATTCATCTTGGTCTGGTTGTTCAGGCTCCAGCTCGCACCTGACTCCGTCAGCTTGTGGAGCGTGTCTGCTGACCTGAAGTTCATGGGTTGTGGCCTCTGCCACGTCTCAGCTCTCTGCCTCGCCTCGTTCCTTTGCTGGTTGGATGTTTGCTCCTGGGACGTGGCTCCAGTACCTTCTTAGCTTTTTAGAGTGTTACTTGTACATGTGTGATTTTGCGTACATGGTTACAAACAAAAACAAAGGCTTTTATGGGTTTTGTTTTAGGAAATGGAAGTTTTAACTGCTGGAGATGTCTTGCCCCTGGCTTTTCCAGGGAAGGCTTTGTTTATGAACAAAACAGTGTGGTCCACGGTGACGTAGCAAAGACAGAGCTACTTTACTTCTCTTGTACTTTATGCCCAAATAGGTGTGTTAGAAGAAATGAGTTAGAAGCTTCTAAACTTGGTGCCAGGCTGGGTGCATACCTGTAAATCCCAGCATTCCTGGAGGCCAAGGAGGGTGGATCGCCTGACCTCAGGAGTTTGAGACCAGCCTGAGCCACAGTGAGACCCCGTCTCTAAAAATAGCCAGGCATTGTGGGGGGTGCCTGTAGTTCCCACTACTTGGGAGGCTGAGGCAAGAAGATCCCTTCAGTCCAAGAGTTTGAGGTTGCTGTGAGCTGTGATGCCACAGCATGCTATAAGGGTGACATAATGAAACTCTGTCTCAAAAAACAAAACTTGGTGCCAACAGCCTTTCTTTAGTTTCTGTGTTACTCTTCCTTCCACTTTACTCCGTGCGTTTCTGGAGCCCTTGGTTGGTTTCTTTGTGTTGCGTGTCTCCTGCTGCTCTTCAGGAGCACGGGCAGCATCTTCAGTTCTCCACCTCTCTCTGTGCTTCTTAATCCGCATGTCACACACATTTGTCGCTCTGTCTCCACCAGCTCTTCTCCGCAGAGTGATGGGAAAACTCCTTGCCCTCAGAATCTCATCTGAATTGTTGCTTGTGTGATGCTGTTTAAACAGCACATGGTGAAATTGAGTAAGGTTACAGAAATGCATTCATAGAAATCCTAGGGAGTCGTCTAATGGCAGGGCAACCTCGTCTCACAGTGGAGAACAGGGGTGGCTCCAGGGTGAAGTGACTGGTCCTACATCACACACTGGGTAGAGACCAAGCTGGGACTCAATTTCAGCTTTTCCTGAATTTTATACTCATAAATTGTTCAGAAAATTAAGATATAGAACAGAGTACAGCACAGCAAAATACAGTAGGTAATGGGTTAAGCATTTTGTACTCCCCTTCGTAGTTTTGTTTGCACAGAAAACTGTGAGGTTTAGGAATTTTTAATGGTATTGAGAGTTGAGAAAGCTTCCTAGGAGGTAAGATCAGTGTGGACTGATGGTGTCAGGGGAAGTTACAGGGATGACTTAGGTCTCAGCGTGAGATCAGTACAGACGAGTGAGAGGAGGTACCAAGATTCTGAAATTAAGAGACAGTGAGGTGGCAGGTTTGAGTGAGGATAGTTACGTATCTTTTTGCTGCTGTGTAATGGTTAAGACAAACCAAAAGACACTGGGCAGTAAAAAGCAATTCTTAGTAATTTGCGACCGTCCTTACGGAGTCTTCATCATCTTTCTCTCCGCCTCTGGTGCACACGTGTTGGTAAGTGTGATGGTGCCCACAGGATTCTGAGGCTCTGTTCATTTTCTTCATTTTTTCTTTCTTGTCCTAACATTAATCTCAATTGATCTCTCTTCATGTTTGCTGACTCGTTCTTTTACCAGCTCAAATCTTCTGTTGAGCCCCTCCAGTGAATTTTTCATTCTAGTTTTCATATCTTTGAATTTAGAGTTCTTGTTTTTTTTTAGACAGAGTCTCAAGCTGTTGCCCTGGATAGAATGCTGTGGTGTCACAGCTCATAACAACCTCAAACTCTTGGGGTCAAGCGATTCTCTTGCCTCAGCCTCCCAAGTAGCTGGGACTACAGGCGCCCGCCACAACACCCAGCTATTTTTTGGCCCAGGCTGGATTCGAACCTGCCAGCTCTGGTGTATGTGGCTGGCGCCCTAGCCGCCTGAGCTACAGGCACCGAGTCTCAGTTTAGATTTCTGTTTGGTTATTTTTTGAGTCAAATGCAGACAGTACTTAAGTCATTGTCTTCATGCTTCCCTTTAATTCTTTAAGCACAGTTTGCTTTAGTTCTTTGGACATATTTATAAAACCTGCTTTGAAGCCTTTGTCTGATATCGGAGCCCCTTGACACGGTTTCCATCAACTGGCCGTGTGTGTATGTATGTGCGTGCATGTGTGGGTCACACTTTGTTTCTTTGCATGTCTTGTAATTTTTTAAACTGAAAATGAGGCCTTTCAGAAGGTACTTGGATTTGTTGTTTGTGTTCACTGGGTTAGTGATTTACCTGGGCTCCGCCACAGTAGCTGTTTCCCCTACTTCTCGTTTTTAGTTTTAAATCTTCCTTCCTACGGTTCAAGTTGGGCAGCACAGACTGATGGAAGCTTGTGCTTAGACTCCTTTCGCCACTCAGGGCTGCTCTGTGGGTGGATCTGCACGTGGGGGACGTGCTGGAAGGTGTGCAGGTTATTTTTAAAGCCTAAAAGGCAATGGAATCATGAAGAAAAAGATCAAAGTCTTTTAGGCTCCATACTAAAAGTTTTAGTAATTTATTTGCCTGAAAACATCATAAGCCAAGTTACAAGTTAATTCGGACCTTATCGGCAGCAGGTTCAATACAGGCTGTCTTTAATGTCTGAAGACCTCCTGGGGATAGGCACGTTAAAATTAACAGATAAGTGGGGAAGGATATGAGCGGTTCAGAGAAGGGAAATAGAATTTCTTTGAAAAATAGTTAAACTTACTGTAAAAAACTTGATAGTAGCTATTTCATCTATTCAGTGAACAGAGATTTAAGGAGAAAATCTTTAGTTCTAATGATGGACTTTCTCAAAAGTAATACAGTAGGTATTAGTAGCATTCCCAAAACCTTTAAGCCCTTTAATCAGTAATTCTACTTCTTTTTTTTTTTTTTTTTTGAGACAGAGCCTCAAGCTGTCACCTTAGATAGAATGCTGTGGCATCACCGCTCACAGCAACCTCCAATTCCTAGGCTCAAGCGAGTCTCTTGCCTCCGCCTCCCAAGTAGCTGGGACTACAGGCGCCCGCCACAATGCCTGGCCATTTTTTTTGGTTGCAGCCGTCATTGTTGTTTGGCGGGCCCGGGCTGGATTCGAACCCGCCAGCTCAGGTGTACGTGGCTGGCACCTTAGCCCGTTGAGCCACAGGCGCCAAGCCAGTAATTCTACTTCTTAAAGTCCACTCCAGAGAAATACCTGAAATGTGTTCAGAGATGTGTAAGGGTGTTTTCAGTGGATTGTTGGTTACAGTTATAAACTGCAAGCAACCTAAACAGTACCAGAGAGATTCAGCAGTGGGCAGCATGTCCATTTGTGATAATTAAAATGCATGTGGATCTTTAAAAAATATTAAAAATATATATTTTCATGCTGAGTGCAATAAGTAGGTTATGAAATTACTAGGTCACATCTAATGACAGTAGCGTGCCATGGAAATAGAAGGCCCTGCACTAGAGAGCGTTTCTTCTGAGTGGCAAAATTCTAGTGGTTGTACAGCAGTGATTGGCACCTCAGAGGTGGAGCTGCTCATTCTCAATGACAGGTCCAGCCACCAGCTGTACCTTTGTCCCCTCGTGCATGCATTGTTTGGAGCCAGTCTGTTGGCAGTGTCTTAGGGGGCCCTTGTTAATAGCTCAGTCAGTGTGCTTGGTCCAGTGGAAGGAGCACAGGCTTTGTGTCCGGCCGTCCCTGCTGTTGGAAGCAGGTGCCAGGAGGTGAGCCCCAGCAGCCCCAGCTATTGCATTTGTGATGCTGGCCTTGTTCTTGTAGTATTGGTAAGAGGATTTGGGATTGGCCTTCAGGTGCCTAGAAGGTGCTGGACGTGTAGAGGTGTCTGGTTAGCACGAAGCATATTCAGGTATTGGGAACAGAAGGCATCGCCGAGGCCACCATACCATTCTGTTTGCAGACAGGCATCCTAGTGCGACTGCAGTTAAAGGAGATGCATCTGTGACGTGATAGGCCCTAGCTTGGCAGATTTACCTATTCATTGTATTTACAGCATGGGGACAGGCATCTTTCCCAGGAGGCATTAAAGAAAGGGCTGGGATGCCCCCCTGGAGAGGATGACAGTCTCCAGTCACCCCTTGTGGCGGATGAGCGTGCCCTCCGTTGCTGGCCTGGGAAGACACAGATCCTTATGGCCGACTGTGGTCAGTGATGCACGGGTGGCTTTATTTTGCAGACTTCCTCTGGGTGCCTTGTGTCGGTCTTGCTATGTATGGGGACAAGAAGTAGGGATTCCACTTGTGCCAAAAATCACAGAAAGGCAGGAGCACTTTTGCCTTTCAACAACTGCAAATGTGATGTACTAGGTCGTGCTCACTAGCCTTAATCCAGAAATAATGCACAGCGGGCATGTTTTTAGAGTTAGATGCCGTCCATTGCGTGATCCACAGACGCTCTGTGCTCCAGAGGAGACCGTGCCTGTCTTCCCCTCGCTGCTCCCTTAGTGCCCTGTGGCCAAGAGGAATCACTGAGCCCCTCCGGCAGCAGGACACTTGTTTCCCTCCCTCAGCACTAATCCTCAACCTTGGCTTTGTTTCATCCTTTTTATCTTACACTTTTCTCTTTACTTTTCTCTACCTTAACGCATGGTTCCTTTTAAATCAGTGGTTCTCAACCTTCCTAAAGCCGCAACTGTGGGTCACAACTCCCAGGTTGAGAACCTTATGACAGAGGAAGCCTCTGCTTGGGGCCTGTGGGTGGTGGGTTGATTATTGGGGAACTTGAGAAGCTGGGGGCATGTGCTTCTTGATTCCCGAGAGGACCCCTCCTCCTTACGTCTCACCTGCATTGTATATGGCTAGGTGCCTGCTGGCTCCTTGAATAGACTTCTCCCCCGCCCCGCCATTGCTTTTTATATAATTTCCTTCTTCCATATAGACTAAGATGCGTAGTTAAAGGTTTCCAGGTAGTAGCAAGAGCCAGCACAGAGCTAAGTGTTTGTTGTTGAATGAATGAATAATTGAGTTGTTTAATCGAGGGAAAGGCTCTCTTGTGAAAACATTACCTCGATAAAGGATTCACTCAAGAAGCTCCAAATAGGATTCCAGATTTGGGGTTAGTCAGAGACTCACACTTGAATAACTGTTCTAACTCACTAAAACTCCTTTTGTGAAAACAGAGCAGTAGACTTGTGTGGTCACTGGGCACAAGTGGCAGGGCCAGGATGTGAGCCCAGGTTTGCCTGGCTCTGCGGGCCTGCTGTGCACACAGCACGGTCTGTATTTGCAGACATCAGCTTCCTTCTATGACGTGTCATAGTGGACTGGCAAGCTTTTGCAGTAGCTGTTACCTAGTAAATGTTAAAACATTTGGAAGAAACCTATCCCAAGACCTTATTAATTCCCAATAGTAACATAATTTCTTCCAAAAGATGCAGTGTCAGAAACATTTACACGGCCCTCCAAAGTCTTTTTTGAGAGTTAACGTCTTAAAGTAGTCCTTAAGTATTGAGTAATTACTGAGGACAGGTGGAAATCAACAGACTATTTTAAATTGGTAACTGTTGGGCAGGGCTGTCCCTGGCTACTGAGTGTCCTTGTGAGTCGTGGGGCGTAAGGAGCCTGCAGGGCTCGGAGATTGCCTTGATTGACAACCCTTCCACCCTCTCTCATCCCTGTAGCCACCTGTTTATTAGAGGCTGTGACTGGGGAAGGCTTGTTTTATAATTGACTTTTTGAAAATTTAAATACTTAAAAGTTTAAGAAGACTGTAGTGAAAGAAGGTTACACGATGGCTTTTCTGTCGAGGCGGTGGGCAGGGAGGGTGGAAGAGGTTTTGTGCCATTTTTTAGTTTGCCCTCTTGTGTTGAAGCATTAGGATTATGCTGTGGAAATTTGGTTTTAGTTTATGATGATGATAATCTTTTATCTGAGATGAAATGTAAAATAATTACTTAAAAGAATAACAAAAGGAAGCATTGATGACACTTGAATCGAACCTGTGCAGTGTTTCATGGTGGACGTGTCCATCAGCAGCGTGCATCAACAACATGGGAGGGGCGGGTTGGCCAGTTCCCACCTGCTGGGACAGCACCCCTGTAAAGAGCACACCTCCGACTTCACCTTACAAACACAAAAACGTAACCTAATCGTGTGTACCCTCATACTAATCTGAAATTAAAAAGTTAAATCCTGTGACACCTGTCAGCATCTGTGGTGACAGCTGTAGCTTGTTGGTGTCATGAACTCACCCCAAAAGCTCCTTTATGGTGCTGCGCTCACAAGGTGGAAGAGCCAGTCCCTCTGTCTCGCTCTGCTCCATGGCTGACAGTGTAGGGATTGTCTGTGTGGCCTGACCGGTGCCGCCCACCCCCTGAGTGGCACCATTGTTCAGCTGGACTTGACTCTCCGCCCGGGACGGGAGGCTCCTGCTGGCTGAGCTCAGCTCTCAGGGCCGGCAGGCTGCAGTTGCAAAGGCCAGCTTTTCCCTGAAACCTGTGTGTGTCTCTGAGCCCCCGGCCTTTGTGTGATGGAGCTGTGGGTGCCGGGCCGGGCAGCCTCATGGGGTCCTGCAGTAGCCAGAGTGCTCAGAAGGCCAAGAGGGGCAGAAAGGTGATGGCCAGCACCCACGGGTGCGCTGCTGAGGGCAGGATGGTGGGTACGGAGGAGGCGGTCACGCGGGCCTGAGCCAGCGAGCCAGCCTGGTTGCATGTTTGTGGAAGAGCCGTATGTAGCTGCACTGTTTGGTTGGGAGTATAATAGACATTTTTAGCACCTATTTGAAAATAGTGTTTAAGACTAGTATTTGAAATTAAGCAATGTATCTATTTTAACTAGTGTAGTCTTTTGGCAGAGGGTTCTTTGGAATTGTTTCTGGTATATTCTTACGAAAAACCTCTCTCTCTACATACTGTGCCTAGTGCTGTGACTGAGGAATGCCATTGAGTTTCACTCCTCTGTGTCTGTTCACAGTGGTTCCTAGTGGTGGTTTTCCTTACTGTATACATAGGAATGTTTTTCTGTTGGAAAACAGAGGTGTAATCAGTTTTTAGGCATGTGCGCTAAGCATTGTGGCTTGGTAGATATCTGGCATTTGTAATCAATAAACTAAATCATGTTTCTCCTCTTTGGTTTCACATTGGAAAAGAACGTTTCTAATTATATATCTGTGACAGATTCTATTTTGATTTGCTCTTTTTTTTTTGTTTGAGGTCCCCTTCTGCTTGCTTACTTTTTGGGCTCTTTTCGAGGGATCAGGTCTGGTTTTTCAAGCATGTGGTGATGTAGTGGCCGGTGTCACAGTGTGTCCCTCTGCCCACCAGGCCTCTGCCATTTGTGCTCAGCGAGTGCTTCTTATAGGCAGAGCATTGTGACAGATCAGCATCCCCACAAAGCAGCGCGCTTCCTCCTCTGCTCACCCAGTGTCTGGGCCATGAACAGCCCCATTCAGGGAAGAGTTGGAGTTCAGCGTCCCTGGGGGAAGAGCTTCTTGGGTTTTAGATAGTTTAGTCTGCAAGTTATTTAGTCAAGTTTGCATTTACTCGTGAATTGCTGCACTCTCAGAATCAGAGAGCAG
Source organism: Perodicticus potto (assembly GCA_963574655.1). Taxonomy (NCBI): domain Eukaryota; kingdom Metazoa; phylum Chordata; class Mammalia; order Primates; family Lorisidae; genus Perodicticus; species Perodicticus potto. Next base: position 6,450 of record CAUYRH010131030.1, on the reverse strand, counting down.
CAGCGAGCAGCACATCCACCCTGTGTCTGTCCAGGCTGGAGTTTAAATCTAGCTTGGTGACGTTTTTCTTTAGTGTTTGAATTAATGTTTTATATTATCAAAAATCACGAGTAGAAAACTGAGAGGCTTCACATCTTGATTACTTCTGTGCCGTTTGTTTTGTACCGTTGACTTAGAGAGTTTTGGCAGCTTTGGAAGACAGCGTGTCCTGGTGTGTGCCGTTGGCACACGGAGGGAGCCTGGTAGGTCCTGACATGGAGGGCAGTGGCCAAGGGAGGGTCTTACTTTGCACTCTCGCCGGGTGCGGGGGCCTTGCTCCTGTCCTCAGCCTCATACAGAGAAGGCCGGGTAGGGTGTTGCAGAACAGGGACCCAGGGCCACTCAGGCTCTGCTCTGTGCTGTTTTCTTTGGGCTGGGATAGCCTGTCTGGATGGAAATGTGTGTGCAGGGTTAGGGTAACTCATGCAGGGCACCTAGCCTGGTGACCATGGTCACTTTTACACCTGTGTCCACATCTGGCACCTTCTTGTCCCACCCTGGGAGGTGCCTTTGGTGTCCGTGGTTGCTGGTGAGAATGTGAATGTTTTATTCCAGCTGTTTTGTACTTAATATTTGTCAGTTTTTAAGACTTAACTAACTTTGGCTAAATTTGCTAATAATACAGGGTATCAGGAAACATTTTACTTTTAAGGTTGATTTATAATTATTCTGCTATTTTTAAATAAAGTAGTGGTTATTTAACAGTTGATTAATAGACCTTTAATTTTTAATAAATACTGTGTATAGGGTGATCTGAGACTGTCATATTCTAATGAAAGCCTTTATTCCCTGGAAATAGATTTTAGTTCTTTAGGAATGAATTTTGTTTTTTTAGTAGAGAGTTTATATATATTAAAATGCATAGATTTTAAAGGTATAGCTCAATGAGCTTTGACAAATGTGTAAATCAAAACAAATGCCCAAATCAAAACACAGAACTTAACACCCCAAAATGCGTATTCTGCCCTTCCCGCCTGTGCGCGCCCCCCACCCCTGCCACCAGTTTTCTCTGAAAAGTTTTGCCTGCACTTTGACCTAGTATATAGGCAGTATCCGAGTTACAGATGAGACAGGTTCTGTGGGTTTATTCTTAAGTTGAATTTGTGTATAAGTTGGACCAAGCACATTTACCTATTACCTGTAGCAGCCTCTTTTCATGGGTACGAGTCAACACATTAGTCAGACATTTGTAACTTGGAGACTTACTGTAATAGCCTCTGTTGGTAAGTGCGAGCTGGGTGAGTATTTGGGATTGGGGACTTTTGAGGAATGGCGTCTTCTGCACAGGCCAATGTTGCAGATGCTGGTCCATGCTGTTGGGACTGTCAGCGGTTCCTCCTTATCTGAATAAACTCGGCTCTGATTCTCATAAGCAGTGAGTTAAAAAAAATAAACGGACCAGACGGTGACTTGCCATCGCTTATCTGGTAATGGAATTCATTCCTGCCTTGTTCTGGGGATATTGTGTCAGATTTGGTTGGCAGTAAAGTAGACTCAGTTGTGTGGCCTTCCTAACAATACATTCTGTGGGTTTAGTAATTAGTGATCACGGGGACTGAGGATATTAACACACGAGTGATACATGGAAACCACCGTATAAGCTGAATAATGGTAATGAACGTTCCAAAGTTTATAAATCTTAGTGTCTAATAACACCTGAAATGTCAAATAACACTTGTTCATCATTTATTGTAGGTGCTACAGAATATTTTAGAAACAGAAAATGAATATTCTAAAGAACTTCAGACTGTGCTTTCAACCTATCTGCGGCCATTGCAGACCAGTGAGAAGTAAGTTAGATGAAAAATTGCATTAATTGTAACATAGTCTTCACCTTAGGCTGTTCTGTTGTTTCAGAAAATAGAGGGTGAAATCTGGAACAGAATTCTGTGTACCAGTTTAATTTAAGCAATTTGTTTATTAGGTTAAGACTTTTAGTAGGGCGTTAGATGACAGAGGAGAACAATATAAGTAAAATTGTTTACATATTTTTACTGTTATTTTTCTTGACTCTAGGTTAAGTTCAGCAAACACTTCATATTTAATGGGAAATCTAGAAGAAATATGTTCTTTCCAGCAAATGCTCGTACAGTCCTTAGAAGAATGCACCAAGTAAGTAAGAAGCTGAAAACTGGCAATACCCAGATGGATGTAGTTGGTATTTAAAGTATCAAGTTTAACATAATTTTAGAATTCACATTTCTAAAGATGCACACTAGGTTATTCTTTAAATCTTTCAGGTAGATCAGCTTTTATAGTCAGAGCTGTATTTCAGACACCTTCAGGGAAGGGGAGACTTCCCCGGCGCAGTGAGTGACATAGCAGGTGTTCCGTGGAGCGAGAGCAGGGAAGAGGGTACTGTGAGGGTGTCATGCGGCTCAGCCCCTCACATGTCCTGTGTGCTGCCGAGGGAGACCTTCAAGGAATTGAGGAAATGCTTCTTGCAGTACATAAGACGTGCTGTGCTAATGTTGAGGGGCTTGATTTTGTGTTTTCCAGCATTTTCTTTTTCTGGGGTGGAGGCATGTTCTGGATAATCAACTGTCAGTGTTTTCTGTGTGACAGTTTCATGTTCTTTGTTTACATTAGATATTAAAGGATACTTGCTAGGTGCCTCCTAGGTATTGGGAGACTTAAAACAGTGATGCATGTCTTGGCGCCCGTAGCACAGTGGTCACAGTGCCACCCACGTGCACCAAGGGTGGTGGGTTTGAGCCTGGCCTGGGCCAGCTAAACAACAATGACAACTCTAACAAAAAATAGCCGGGCGTTATGGTGGGCACCTGTAGTCCTAGCTACTTGGGAGGCTGAGGCAAGAGAATCGCTAACCAGTGGTTCTCAACCTTCCTAATGCCACGGCCCTTTAATACAGTTCCTGTGGGTTGCGATCCACAGGTGGAGAACTGTTGGCTTGAGCCCAAGAGTTTGAGGTTGTTGTGAGCTGTGATGTCACCGCATTCTACTGAGGAAGACATAGTGAGACTCTCTCAAAAACAGAACAAAAAGCAGTGATGTGCATGAAAAGAGAGAGGTTTTAACTATGGATTTAATATAGGAAAGTGACACATTTTATTTAAAAAAAAATTTTTTTTTTTTTTTGAGACAGAGCCTCAAACTGTCACTCTGGATAGAGTGCCGTGGCTTCACAGCTCACAGCAACCTCCAATTCCTGGGCTCAAGCGAGTCTCTTGCCTCAGCCTCCCAAGTAGCTGAGACTACAGGTGCCCACCACAATGCCCAGCCATTTTTTGGTTGCAGCCATCATTGTTGTTTGGTGGCCTGGGCTGGATTCAAACATGGCTGGCGCCTTAGCTCGTTGAGCCACAGGCGCCGAGCCTATTTTTAAATTTTTATCTCTAGAACCACCAGAAGGATAAGAATGCTTTTTTTCTCTTAAACTTTGGTGGTTCTCTGGTTTGTGAGAGTCTGCAGCTGTGTGAGTCTTGGCAGTGGGGAGGGAGGAGCTGCCTTTTGTTCCACTAGCTCTTTGAATTGGTGACGGTTTACTTGTGAGGGAGATAGGTTTGTTCCTTAGCTTTCTGGCTGTACTTCAGGGTTTTGTCAAGCGCTTTATGCTGGACAGCAAGGAAAGCTGAATGCCAGAGAAACTAAATACTGGCTTTCAAGTAGAAACTCATATTCTTTTTCCTTTTTGCAGCATTTTTGTTTAGCATAAAGTGGATCACTTACCTCAGTGTGAAAGAGTAGTTGGGAATCACTTTTCTGTACTTTTGGCCAACAAAGACCATTTGTTAACAACTTGAGGTCTTTGCAGGGGGCCATTTTGTGTACAAAATGGGAGTAAAAGTTCACCTCTGTTTTTCTTACTGGCTGTGGATAATGCTATCTAAATAAATTGCTATAGTGAATATAAAAAATAACTTTTGTGGGCGGTGCCTGTGACTCGAAGGAGTAGGGTGCCAGCCCCACGTGCTGGAGGTGGCAGGTTCAAACCCAGCCCTGGCCAAAAATCTGCAAAAAAAAAAACTTTTGCCATACCTCTGCTGAGCTCTATAGAGCATTTGAATTGTACTCGCATTGATTAAAAAAATGAATTGAAGGGTGGTAATAATAACAGTCATGATGTCAGACCTCTGGTAAGGCCTTGGTCTGGATACTGTCTCTGAATTTGTTCAAGTTCCTTAAATTCCTGCCTCGTGGCTCCCAGTGGTGGAGTTCTGTGGTGAGCTGGAATGTATGAGGCCGGCTTTCCTCACCACCTGTTGCCCCTCTCTGCTTGATCAGAGAATGAATCTTCAGTATTCTGAAAGCTTTTGTGTTTTCCATTTCCAAGGCTGCGCGTTGGGTGTTTCTGTGCTGTGCTTCTGTATTCTCTCGGCTCACCAGGTGCCACTGTTCAGAAGCAGGTCCGAGCCTCCTGCAGGACCTTTCAGAGCTGCTTGTTGTTAGGCCCAGGGGCTGGTGAGCTGTGGTCTGTGGGCAACGTCCCTCTTCTGACTGTCCACCAGGGTCCGCCGTCCTCACTCCTGTGCTGTTTGTGCTGCGTTTGCTGTGTCAGCGTTGTGGTTGTGACCGAAACCGCGTCTCACATGCCCAGAAGGGTCACTTCCTGGCCTTTTGTAGTTGGTCTGCTGACCCTGTGGGCAGCCTGCTGTCTCCTTTGGGACCCCCTACCCCTAGCCCAAGCCTCTTTATCACTCTGTCCTCTCTGGATCAGGGAGCTTCCTTCTCACGTGTGCGGCCCGCACTTAGTTTTCTCAGAAGTTACCTTGGATAGTGCCTTTCTTTCTTTCTGAAAATTCAAGTTTCTGGTGGTGTTTTCCTTCGGGCTGAGGAACTCTTTTCAGATTTTGTTTATCTGACGATGTCTTTCTCTTGCCCTCCTTCGCTGTACTCTGGGTGCAAGTGTTCAGCTTCAGCACTTGAAGGAGGCACTTCCTGTCTGTGACCTTGACCGTGTTCCCAGCCACCCAGTGACAGCCTTTGTTACGTTCTGCGCAGCACAGCTCTGGGTGGCTGTTCCCCTGATTGCTTTCCAGATCCTCCTTGATTCTTGGTTTTGAGCAGTTTGACAGTGATTATCCTGAATGTGGTTTTCTGACTAATTCTTAAACCAAATTTGGGAAATTTTTGGTCATTATTTCTCCAAATATTATTCTGCTTCACTCTTTCTGCTTTTTTCTTCTGGGATTCCAGTTACACGTAGACCTTTTGATGTTGTCCCACCAGCCTGAGGCTCCTTGTCCCACCCTAGTACCTGTTGCTCTGTCTTCAGTTTCCTGCCTGCCCCTGTTGTTCCCAGACAGTGTGATATTTTAGTTTGAGAGATTTTTTTTTTCCAATTTTAGAATTTCTATTACATTTCTTATACTGTTACACTGTTATTCTGCTTCTCTGGTAAAATTCTGTATTTGTTCATTCACTGAAAGCATATTTTTCACTCAGGAAGTTTAAAGGGTTTTAGGAGCTCTCTTCATGCAGCCAGAGACGAGGCCCAGTGTATTTCTTGTGCTCTCTCAGGATGGGGCTCCGGGCCTGAGAGCAGGAGCAGGGGACAGTCTGTGTCCTAGGCTTTCTGGGAGGGCGGCTGAACGCCCCTGGCGGATTTCCAGCTTGACGGGGTTGCGATCACTGCTCCTGTGTGAAATGCTCCGTCTGCTCTGTGAAGAGTGGGCTGGGCAGGGCGCAGAGACTGAGGAGGAGAAGAAATCTCGTTGGGGTTCTTTTCCATGTTCAATAAATGTCTGTTGCCTTAAAAGCCACTGACTAATAGTCCTTTGGCGTGATTTTGTTAACGTGACAGTGGCTTCAGCTTTTTGATTTGTGTTAGGTTTTCTAGTTAGTGCCGCTGGAAAGTCACTGCTGTTTGGGGGGGCCTGTTCCTCTCCAGCCACACTCACCAGGGGCAGGGCGACTTGGCCCCTGTGTTGATCTTGTCACCAGGGGCAGGGAGGGTCGGCTGCTCCCACTTATTCATGTGTTTGTTCAGGGCAGTTCATGTCTGTGCCATTAGCCGTTAGTTCGTTTTTAGACACATTTTCTTTTATGAGCCTTATAATTTCTTATAAGGTGAACTTCCTTATGCAGACCTACCATTTACTGAATTCTCTCTTTTTTTGTTTTCAGGCAGAGTCTCCCTCTGTCACCTAGGGCTAGAGGGCAGTGGTGTCATCCTAGCTCACAGCCTCCTGAGTGGCTGGGACTGTCAGTGCCCACCACCACTCCTGGCTGATTTTTCTACTTTTAGTAGAGACAGAGTCTTGCTGAGCTTAGGCAAGTCTCCAACTCCTGAGCTCAAGTGGTCCTCCGGTCTCAGCCTCCCAGAGTGCTAGGATCATAGTTGTGAGCCACCGCGCTGGCCCGGCCTGTTGAACTCTTTTTTTTTTTTTTTTTTTTTTGCAGTTTTTTGCAGTTTGTGGCGGGCCTGGGTGTAAAATACCCACAACAACT
>CAUYRH010131026.1:0-19839 GCA_963574655.1 Perodicticus potto | reverse complement strand
CCACCAATCACCCTTCCTCCACCCATCCTGGACTTTTTTTTTCAATCATCTCATAAATGGTTTAAAGTACTACGTTAAAAAAAGCCCCCTTGGATGATTTTATTTTTTCCTTTACATGCTTTCCTATTACTTTTTTATCCTCTGTTGATCTTTCAGAATGCACAAATGATTTTTTTTGTTTTTAGTTGCACTTGTTTGGTAAAGTGTTCTTTTGGTTTAAATTATGATGAATTTGTTTTGGCCTTTTCTAGTTATGTCTAGGGGCCAGAGAACATATTTTAATGAATATTTCACTTAAAAATTATGGCTAAATAGGAATAAATGCACAAAAACTGTCTACAGAGTCTCCTAAGTTATGGAAAAGTTTTATAGAAAGAAAAGTACTCTTGTTTCTAGGGCATACAAGATACTGGTATGTTGTTGAGAACATGCTTATTATCCTATCTCTGGTTAACTCTTGTTTTTATATTCACTTAGATATGAGTAAAAGAATAAGTGTGTTTCCCTTTTTAGGTCAAATGTAATCAGTCAGACCTGACACTTGATTTTACAAGACAATTAGATAATGTAGTGCAAAAAACCCAACCAAACAAACAAAATACACACACACACACACACACAGACACACACACACATACATATATATATCTAAAGTTCAAAGCTATTGGTACAGGGATCTTTGTAATTCTTGATCCATCTGAAAATAAAGTGTATTTTGAGCAAGAATTGAAATATATAATATAGAATGAAATTAAGTACAGGTGGTTCTGACTTTGCACTCCATGGATGCTTAACATGAACATTCATTTTATAGAAAAGAAGGTGAACCTATGGATTGACTCATTTATTCATTCTACAAATATTGAGCCACTCCATTAGTTTCATATTGTTGCTGCAACAAATTGTCACAAGCTTGGTGGGTTAAAACAACACGGATATATTATCTTACAGTTTTATATGCCAAAGTTTGACAGGGATCAAACTCAGCTAAAAATCAATGTGTAGGCAAGGCGGGGTTCTGTCCCGAAAACTCCAGGGTGCATCTGTCTTCTTGGCTTCTCTAGCTTCTAGAGCAGTGGTTCTCAACCTTCCTGATGCCATGACCCTTTAATACAGTTCCTCATGTTGTGCTGATTCCCAACCATAAAATTACTTTTGTTGCTACTTCATAACTGTAATTTTGCTACTGTTATGAATTGTAATGTAAATATCTGATATGTAGGATGTATTTAGGGGACCCCTGTGAAAGGGTCCTTCTACCCCCAAAGGGGTCATGACCCACAGGTTGAGAAACACTATTCTAAAGGCTTATGAGCCCTTCCTTCATCTACTTCATCTACAAAGCCAGAAAAAAATGCATCTTTCTCTAATCTTTTTTTTTCATTTCTTTCTGGTCAAAGACAAAAGCTTCTTCTGTTTTCAGATTCATATGACCATTAGATTTGGGTCCATTTAGATACTCTGGGATGGTATTTCCATCTCAAAGTCTATACTCCCTTTTTAAAAAAAAATTTTTTTGGATTAACATGAGGGTATAAACAATTAGGGTACAATGTTTATATTTGTTAGGTAAGGTGCCTGTTGTAGTTGTGCCCCTCACCCAAGAAGTGTATCATATACCCTCACATTGCCCATTAGGTGAGAGGACACCAATTCCCCTCCTTCCTTCCCTCTTCCTCCCCCCAACTTGAATTAAACTGAGTTTTTCCTTTTGTGTGGGAGAATATTAGTTTGTCTACTGGCTTCATATTAGTATTGAGTTCATTGGATACTTGCTTTTCTATTCTTGTGATACTTTACTGAAAAGAATGTTCTCTATCAGAGCTCATACCCTAATCACACCTACCAAGTCCCTTTTTTCATGTAAGATGACATATTCACAGCTTCTGGGGATTGGGCCATATGAAGCTTGGGGTTGCATCACTTTGCCTATCATAGCCATTGTCATATTTCATGTCTTGCTTTAAGCATAGTAGGCATATTAAGCAACAACAACAACAACAACAACAAAAACAAGATTCCTACTTCATGGAGCTTTTATGATTGAAATGTGACCAATTGTCCAGGCTCTGATAATGTCTGGTGAAGAATGCATAGCAACCAGTGAGGTGACATAACCACCAATGGGCCAGGTTTAATGAAACAGTGAGAATAAAGACCAGAGTTGAGGGGCAGGTACAGTGGGAGTCCAACTTTTATTTTCCTACTTAACAAGAGAGATATTCAGGATCGATTCACTCTTGGTGAACCCTGGTTTCTGTAACTGTAAAACTAGAAGTAATAATACCCCTTGTACAACACAGGACTGTTATTAGAGATTGAATGAAATTGCATATGCAAAACTCATAGTGTATAATCACGGAGTGAGTGCTCAGAAAAAGAAAATCCTAATTGTAAGAGGGACTTTACCCAACAAATGTAATCTGTGCAACCTGGTTTCTTGTACCCTCAATGCATCCCCAACAATAAAAAAAATCCTTTCTATTCACTCAAAAGATGTTTTCTTTTATGAAATTTGGAAACATGACTCCAAGACCAAACAACAGGGCCATTTTCAGTTGGTGTAACTTAGAGGCGTAAGGAAAATTTCCCTAACTCTTATTTATCTTTTATCATATTTCCTGCATGTTCAGAATTAGAAATACATTCTTTTGGCTTTTTTCATTTGCTTTCCAAGTGTCCTTATTAAATACTGTACACAGCTGTTACCCAGAAGGATAAAGCATGAAGCCATTCTAAGTAATTGCCACTGTACTGTGAATTTGTTTGTCAAAGGCAGCTGATTGAAGCAAACGTCAGGGGTCATTGTTTTGTCTGTTTGTTTTGAGTGAAGAGAAGAACAAATAAGTTTATGTTGCAATTCAACTCCCGAAAGGGACAGACCTGATTAAGGTGCCAAATCTGGCAGTGTTTGGATTCTACTTTTGCGGAGATGGAACATAATGGAGGAAGAAAGTAATAAATGGGGAAACCAGAGCATTTTGGGCTCACGTTAGAACACTGCTCATATTCATCTAAGGCTGGTCCTGCTGGCTTGTTTCATTAAGCATCACCTATTGGAAGGACACGGTTTGGAGTTTATTTCTTGGTGGAGAAGGAAACCATGCCAGACTCAGGCAGTGACTTCCCTGTCCATGAGAATGGAAGCTGAGGCAGAACCACCTTGGCTGGGTCCTAGAGGGAGGGTCCGCTAAGAGCCAGGCAACACCAAGTGTGTTCACTGTGGGAGATGCCCACGGGAATGTCTGTGAGTGCAGGAGTTTGAATTAAAACCCAGAGCTTAGATCTGAGCTTGGGACAGGAAGGTGGCTTATATTATGACAAAGGACAAACTTAAATTCAGACATCAGCATTAGCAAAGAGAATGCCGAGCTAAAGTTTCAGTACTAAGACCTATGTTTGATAATGATTCCAAGATTTTTAGAAAATAAAAATAATTTACCAGGGAAGACAGTGTGTAAAGCTACAACAATAGTTTGCATTAAAATTGTGGACAAATGAATGGCCTTAACATCAACCAGTTATGGTAGCAGTGTTTGGAAACTTGGCCATTAAGAGTGAGAATAGAAGCTATGACATACATTGGAGAGCAAGACAAAATCCTATGGAGAGAAATTATTTTGCAGGGAGAAGTTGAAAATAACAGAGAGGCAATATGAAGGAAAGGTAAGTGTAAAGGCTCTAGGTTAATGCCCTGAGGCTTTCAGCACAGCAGCAGTATGGACATAAAGTGATACACACCTTCTAGGTTTGTGATGAAGTTAAAATGAGATAATGCCTGCAAAGCACTTAGGGCCGTGACCGGCATAACGTACGAATTTCTCTACCTCCTCTGGGCTGAGACCTGGGGGTTGCACAGTGCTGGTACCCAGGCCCTTACATCTGCAAAGAGTGCAATGGGGATCTTACCACTCCCTCTTTACCTTATTGATTTTCTTTTATTGAGGATTAAAATTTAAGCTAGGGTATGATCATTTCATTTGAATAGTATTGTCTTCCACATATTATCATAAAAAGGCATCCTTCCTGCTCCTTCATGAAATTAGCATCAATTAGCGTCATAACTCCAATAATTCATCCCATCATGCACTTAAAGGGGTGCATACATGTTAGGTATGTTCAGGGTATAAAATGCTAAAGGAAAGTTGAAAGGATCTGTGATCTATCAATATCTAGTCTAGCAAATGATGGTCATTAAATGTCAATACCGACTCCAGATATTTTAATAAATACAGTCCAGATAGTTTATTTTCTTCCTAACATTATCACGATTAAGTTTGAAAGCCCAAATTTCATAGTAGGATAGTGTTTCTGTCAAGAATAATATTGACATAAATTTCCTATCACTTTCATTCATGCTTTTCATTGTATATCACCACTATTAAAATTATAAACTTGAGTGGATAAAGAAAAATAAGAATGGACAATCATATATAGATTGGTTCAGCACATAAAAATACTTCATCTTCAAATGCCTTGTAAGACAAATGAAATAGATTGAATAGTGCTATTTCAGGGGCCGTGTCTGCTCAATATTGATGATGAACTAACTCTCTTGAAACAAGAGAGAACATTCAGTGTTCATTCATGTTCTCCTGGTACTTCTTAAAAAATGACTTTCAGAGACTTCCTAAGAAATAAATCCCAAAGAATCTATGTCAGGTATTAGCATGATTAGGTAAATTTCACATCTTGAACAGTTTAAATTAGTCTTGATTTTTTAAAAGATGTGCTAGCAAATTCTACACTATTAGTAAATTTCTCTTTGGGAGAAATTTCTCAATTCAAACATTTAAATGAATATATTACATGCTAAGAAACTCCATCCAGCATTTTCAATACCATATAGACACTTGACCCCACTAAACCCATTAGTAAATGAATACATATTTATTGAGCACTTGCTATATAAACAGTTCTGTAGCAGGAGCTGTGAAGCTTAAGACAAAATCAGTTATAAATTCTAATTATTGCCATATGGGAGGTTTTTGTCAAGTTGGGGAAACAAACATAGAAGAGTATATGAAATAAAACCTTGTGTGGTAAAGGTCAAACTGTAATAGCAATGGGATTTAGGAAATGGAGAGGTCACTGTGATTTGAGCTACTCCAGAAAGATGTCTTGGAGGGTGTTGTACTTGATCTGAATCTTAAAAAGAGTTGTTGGTTTTGAGTGAAGGGCAATGGTATTTTTGACCTGAGAAAGTGAATGAGTTTGAATGTGGTGTTAATGAGAGCAAATGAAAAGAGAGGACTAACCAGAACAGGGCACGCAGTGGGAAAAAGTCTGAATTTGTAGATGGGACCAGAAATATGGAGGGCCTAAAAGTGAACCTCAAAAAGCAATTAAAAAAATCTCAGGCATGTTCCCAGATTCCATTTGTTCTAGCCCATGTGCTCATCTAAAATAGATACCATTATTCTTGTAGAACTTCAACTCTGCCAAATGGAAATGACAAACTTAAATTTTTTTTACCTTATTATCATGTAAGTGAGCCATATGACTTATTTTGAAATCTCCACACAATGACATATGTACAGATAAAATAATATGATGTCTGTTATTTACTTGAAGATAATCTGACAGTGAGATAGGGCATTAGATGAGGATAGAGATGAAAAAAAATTGGCCATGAGTTGGTAACCATTGATGCTGAATGCGGGGGCGGGGGGGGGAGATTGGAATTTGTCATACAATTTTGTTCACGTATTTTTGATGTTTAAAATATTTTATAATATAAAGATTTCAAAACATTTTCCTATATTATCTGTATGATGCATTGTCCTTGTGAAATTGGATGTCCCTACCAAATTTTCTGACTTTTATAAGGGTATAAAGCTAAGAAAGTAACCTATTGGAAGGTAAATACACACCTGCACACACACACACACATTCCTGAAGATTGAGAACATGGAAAACATCTTGACAATTATCTAATTATAACACGCTTGTTTGTAATTCCTCTTAGCTTTATAGAGAGGAGGGTTGTGGCCTTGCTGACTTTTAATCTCATAGGTACTGTCTACTTTAATGCTTTGAATGGAGGATGCATGAATGCCTTTTAAATGGATTTTGTTGAGCAAGTTTCCCTGTAGGGCATTTATTCTTCATTGAATGGTGCACCTTGCCACTTGTTGGAGCCAGCATCTTCACCTCATGTAGTCCCTCATTTAATGGCTCTCTGGGTAAACCATAGTTTTCTGTAATAATGATCAGTTATGTATTAATTATTAAATCATTGTTTATTGTGCAGTGGAGCAGGCAGTGAATTGGTTATTACAATTTCCCAAAGAGCTGATGAACGGCTTGCTGAATTGGAGGGCTTTGGGGGAAATATTGCTGGCATGGATTAGAATCTCAACTCGGACTCTTGCAAATTACTTAATAAGTTTGAGCTTCAGTTTCTGTCAATAATGGACCAAATGACTTGCCTCACAGATTGGCTTAGAAGATTAAACTACATTTGTCTTTGCCAGATTCCTTCTATTCTCTCTTGAATCCACTTCAATCAATTTTCACCTTTACCACATTACTGAAAGGTTACTCTGACCTCCGTGTTGGCAAATCTAAAATCACTTTCTCAGTTCTTTTCTCAGTTGTTGCCCTCCAGATAGACATGCAACCACCGTTTTCAATTAATTTAGGTCTTTCCTTATCTTCTCAGTGAGGTCTCCATGTCTATCCAGTTGGAAATTTTAACCCCAAATCCTATACCATTCATATTTCCTGATAACCTTATTAGCACTATTTAATATATTTTACTTATTTTTCCTATTTACTTTTTATTTCATTCCCTTCCTTGTTGCTCCCCTCCAGCCCTCTCCATATAACATTTATGAGGGCAGAGATTGTATTCTTTAGGTATTTTTTTCTCTGTATCTCTAAAATAGTTGCTGGCACATAGTAAGCACTTTGAATATTTGTTAGTGAATGAGTGGATGAAACAATGCACTTGTGCCAGTGAAGTGCCCACACATAATAGATGCTGAATAAATTAACCTACTCTTTCCTTTTTACCAAAAGAGAATATTGAAATAATTATTTTAATTAATGTTGACAGTAATTTTGGATAAATTAGGCCCCTAAACTACTTACCCCTACTATTCCATTATGTGGCATTAAATATTATCAAAACTCTCATAGATTTTTCCCTGCCCTCCCCTTCCCTTCCCTTCCCTTCCCCTCCCCTCCCCTCCCCTCCCCTCCCCTCTCAGTTCTTTTCTCAGTTGTTGCCCTCCAGATAGACATGCAACCATCATTTTCAATGGTTGCCCTCCCCTCTCCTTCCCTTTCCTCCCCTTTCCTCCTCTTCCCTCCCCTCCCCTTCCCTTTCTTCCCTTTCCTTTCCTTCCCCTCCCCTCCCTTTCCTTTCTTTGACAGGGTTTTGCTCTGTCACCCAGGCTGGAGGGCAGTGGTATGATCATAGCTCACTGTAACCATGAACTCCTGGGTTCAAGTAATTCTTCTGTCTCCTAAGTAGGTGGGACTATAGGCATGTGCCACCATACCTGGCTAATTTTTTAGATTTTTTGCAGAGATGGTGTCTCACTATCTTATTGCCCAGGCTGGTCTGAACTCTTCGGCTCAAGCCATTTCCCCATCTCAGCCTCCTAAAGTGTTAGGATTATAGGTATGGTCGCCATGCCTGACCAATATTACAATATTCTTTAATTCATGAATTTATGTTTTTCAGCACATATTTATTGAGGATTCATCATATGTCAGGTGTCTCTATACAAAGAGATCTACAATGCCTTGCTGTCTTCCAGCCAAGTGGGAAGGCGGATACAAAAAAGGGACCAATGGAATAAATGTAATCAGCGATATGTGATGGTGAGAGAACCCAACCCATTCTGAGGGACCCAGGAACACCCCCCAAAGCAGATAACAGCTGAATTGACTGTTTAAAAATGAGTATGAGGTGGTGCCTGTGGCTCAGTGAGTAGGGCGCCGGCTGAATTGCAACGAAAAATAGCCAGGCGTTGTGGCGGGTGCCTGTAGTCCCAGTTACTCTGGAGGCTGAGATAAGAGAATTGCCTAAGCCCAGGAGCTGGAGGTTGCTGTGAGCCATGAAGCCATGGCACTCTACTAAGGGCAGTAAAGTGAGACTCTGTCTCTAAAAACAAAAACAAAAACAAAAAAAAATGAGTATGAGCTACTTGGGAGGAAGTCAGCCAGATAGGGAAGCTTGTTTGAGCAAAGGACCAGGTAAGAAACAGCCTGTGTGCCTGTGAGTGTGTGTGTGTGATGTATACAGAGGCAGGAGACCAGATTTAGCACTGATGAATTTTAAAGGTACATATGGCTGGATTCCTATTTTCATCATCTTCCCCCTTTTCACAATTGCCCTTTTTTTGTGGCTAATGTATAGATAAAGGAACCTATCTCTCATCTACTATCATAAACTTAGTGTCTTTTTTATGCTTTTTGTACCTTAAAATACTCTTTTTATGGGATCAGGACTCTTTGGGGAAATAAATTTGGCATGGATTAGAATCTCAACTCTGCCTCTTGCAGGGTATATGTGTGTTCTCACTATATGAGAAAACAGTGTTTATTATTGCTTATGATGTGTAGAGATAATTTAGAGAGGTTAAATATTCAGGTTGAAAAAATAATAATTTGCTCTGTCAGAAGGAAAAAAATGTCTTGCTTGAATCTTCTAGAAACTTGTGTTATAAAGGAGACAATTTCTTCAACAACATTTCACACATAAAGCAAGAATTTTGCTTATACTATAACAAGCCAAATGAGACTTGTAAAAACAAAAGCATAGTACTCTGCTAAATCAGAATTAGGTACAATTGGGGAAATTAAGAATTTGAAAGTTAAAATCCATGAATATTCAAAAAGAGAATTTCTTACAATGCTAATATTTTTATTTTATTCATGAGAAAAAAATAATTTTGTATTTGTCTAAAAGAAAAATCGTGATACTTATATAATAACTTTATGTGACTATCATATTAGAGTCAGCCTATAAACTTCAAGAGAGCAAAACTGAAAAACACCATCCTCTGATTATTCATTGCAACAGCCTTGTAAGGCAAATACATAAAAAAAAAATGATTTCTATTTTGTAAGTAAAAAAATACATGCATTTCAAAGGAGACTCAGCATTGCAATCCAGTTTTTATACAATAGTTGTTCATCACAGGTGTGATGCAATGATCCAGGTCATCAGAACATGGCTGTAATTTGAATTTGATTTGGTCATACTTTTTTTTAGATTCTTATTTATTTATTTCTGTGCCTTCTTTTTTTTTTTTAAATTAAATTATAGCTGTGTACATTAATGCAATCATGGGGTACAATGTGCTGGTTTCATATACAATCTGAAATAGTTTCATCAAACTGGTTAACATAGCCTTCATGGCATTTTCTTAGTTATTGTGTTAAGACCTTTACATTCTGCATTCAGTAAATTTCACTTGTACCCATCTAAGATGCACCGTAGGTGTGGTCCCACTGATTAACTTCCCTCTACCCATCCTCCCCCATCCCCTCCCCTCGCTTGCCCCTTTCCCCATATTCTTATGCTATAATTGGGGTATAGCCTTCATATGAAAGCTACAGATTAATTTCATAGTAGAGCTGAGTACATTGGATACTTTCTCATCCATTCTTGAGATACTTTGCTAAGAAGAATTTGTTCCAGCTCTATCCATGTAAACATGAAAGAGGTAAAGTCTCTGTCTTTCTTTAAGGCTGCATAATATTCCATGGTGTACATATACCACAATTTATTAATCCATTCGTGGGTGGATGGGCACTTGGGCTTCTTCCATGACTTAGCAATTATGAATTGGGCTGCAATAAACATTCTGGTACAAATATCTTTGTTGTAATGTGATTTTTGGTTTTCTCTTAGTAGAGAAATTATAGGATTGAATGGTAGGTCTATTTTTAGATCTCTAAGTATTCTCCAAACATCTTTCCAAAAGGAATGTATTAGTTTGCATTCCAACCAGCAATGTAGAAGTGTTCCCTTTTCTCCACATCCACGCCAACATCTCTGGTTTTGGGATCTTGTGATGTGGGCTAAACTGAAGATCCCATTCATGATTTGGTCATGTTAATTAGGAACTCTGATAAACTGTTTTACTATTTCTATAGGTTACTACTTTTTCCTATAATCCATTCCTCCCTTTGTCTGAGGTTTGTGACTATAACTAGCGACTATATATATATTTTTTTAATTTCAAGTTAATATGAGTATAGAAATGTTTCAGTTACATTTTTTTTATTTCTAAGGCAAATTTGAAGTTGTAGTTGAGCTCTTCACCCAGGGGGCATGCTGAGCACCCTCACATTGTGCACATTAGGTGAGATCCCACCCATGGCCCTCCTTCTTCCCCTGTCCCCCTCTTCCTACCCCCTCACTAGAATATACTGCTGTTCTTTTTTTCATGTGAATGTGGTTTCATATTAGTATTGAGTACATTGGTTATTTGTTTTTCCATTCTTGTGATACTTTACTAAGAAGAAAAGGATTCAGTTCCATCCAGGTAACACAAAAGATGTCAAGTCTCCATCTTTTCTTGCGGCTGAATAGTGCTCCATGGTATACCTACACCAGAGTTTTTTAATCCATTCATGGGTTGATGGGCACTTGGGTTGATTCTATGTCTTGCAATTGTGAATTGAGCTGTGATAAAAATTTTAGTGTAAATGTCCTTGTGGTAAATGACTTTTTTTTTCTTCTGGGTAGATCCCTAGTAATAGGATTGTGGGATCAAATGGAAGGTAAACTTTTAATTCTTTGGAAATTCTCCATAATTCTTTCCGTAAATGTTGTATTAGTTTGCAGTCCCACCAGTGGTGTAGAAGTCTTCCCTTCTCTCCACATTCATGCCAGCATATGCAGCTTCAGGATTTTATAATGTGGGTTATTCTCACTGGTGTTAGGTGATACCTTAGAGTAGTAGAAAGATTTGTATCTTTCTCTGACGATCAGGGATGATGAACATTTTATCATGTGTTTATTAGCCTTTCCCAGTGACTATATTTCATTGCTTCCTTGCAGCTAAGGTTTAATTGTGACTGTTTGAGCCAATAGGATACTATTGACCTGGTCTCTGGCTCTTCCTTCTTCCTGTTTTCTGGAAAATGAACATGTCCTTGGCCTTGTTTTGCCCAGGGAGAAAAAAGTAATATGATACAATTGGACGACAGAATGTGAGTCTGTGAATGACTTTTGGAAATGAGTTGCTCTGCCAGTTCGTATTGGCCAACCTGTTGTATGAGAGATAAAATTATGCTTTACTTCAGTCATGGTGTCACTAGCTTCTCTGTTGTGTCTACTTAGCTTTATCCCTAATTAATATAATTATTAAATATATTTGTGACAGACTATGAGAAGGTCCAGATAATTGATGTAGTCAGATATGTAAGAACAAGTTATTGAAGTCATATCTCAAAGCACAAGAAATAATAAAATCCAAAAACAACCAATGCATGGATGAAGAGAAAAAGGAATGCTTGTTGGTGGGACTACAAATTAGTACAACTTCTATGGAAAACAGTGTGGAGATTCCTCAAAGAACTAAAAGTAGACCTACCATTTGATCCAGCAATCTCCCTACTGGGTATCTACACAAAGGAAAAGAAGTAATTTGACACCTGCACTCAAATGTTTATTGTAGCACAATTCACAATTGCAGACATGTGGAGTCAACCCAAGTGCCCATCAATTCATGAGTGGATTTGCATATGTATATCATGGTGTACTACTCAGCCATAAGAAAGGATAGCTTAATGCCTTTGCAACAATTTGGATGGAGCTGGAGATCATTATCCTAAGTGAAGTATCTAAAGAATGGAAAAACAAACACTATAAGTACTTGCTATTAAATTGGAGCTAACTGATGGGTAGACACGTGCACAGAGGGAAGTTACTCAGTGGAAATCAAGCAGTTGGTGGAGGGAGGAGGGAAGGGGCAAAAACTTACCTAATAGGTGCAATGAACACTAACTGGGTGATGGGCACACTTAGAGGTAGGAATTAAGCATTAAAAAAGTGATCCATATAACCAAAAACATTTGTATTCCCTTAAAATATCTGAAATAAAAAAAGATACAATCAACAAGTTTAGTTTTGTGAAAGTATATTTTCAGTATCTAAATTATGATCATGTAAAGCAATAGTTTTTTAAATTTTTTCCTAAAATAGTAGGAGCTATTGAGTAGAGCTTTGAGTTCTAGCCAAGTTTTTAGTGACTAAGTCCAAATGGCCATTGCTACATAGAGGTGGAATAAATGGTTTGTGTATATTAAAAACAAATAACAAATGTCCTTGTTTGTTTGCAGTTTGTGTGTAGTTAATTCATCAATAACTTTTAAAACACATACTTGAATAGTTTCTCTGGTTATATTTTATTCACAAGAATGTCTCTGTTCAATATAATTTTAACAGAATTCTCCTGATTTGAAGGGGCATATATTCTAGGACAGGGAGAAGATGATATATAAGTAAATTTTAAAATATGCAATACAGTTTCTGATTTTTGGAGACACCCCTAGTGAGTCATGCCTTACTTAGTTCTTTCCCCTTAAGAAGGGGCAGATCTGCATTAAGCTGTTCACTAAGGGAAAAGTGATGCAATGTCACTTTCATGATTATGTTACATTATATTGGACTCTGCCCAGAGAGTTTTTCCTGCTGGCTTCAGAGAAACAAATAGCCATGTTGAAAGCTGTCCCTAGAGAGGATCGTCTTGCAGGAAACCTCAATGATGACCTCTAGGACTTAAGGGCAGCCTCCAGCTGACAGCTAATAAGAAGTGGGGCCCTCAGTCATATAACTGCAGGGAAATAAATTCTGCCAACAACCAGAATGCACTTTACAGTTTTTCCATAATCTAGCCTCCACGTGAGAACACATCCTGGCCAATGCCTTGATTGCAGCCTCATGAGAACCTCAGCTAAACTAAGCCTGACCCAGAGAGCCAGGGAGATAATGAAAGTATGTCATTTAAGCCACCAAAATTGTGGAAAATTTTTACGTAGCAGAAAAAAACTAATATACTAACATGTATGCATTTTATGAAGAAAACAAAACCAACAAAAAACAAACCCACACCAATCCAAAATACTACCTAATTCAATTTTGGATCTTTATGGATGAAATTCTTACTCCTCTCAAGTTGTTTTCTTTAAGCTTCAGGATATAAGACAATAGAATCACTCACAGAAATAATTGAACTAACAGCAACAACAATAACAAAACAGCTCATTCATGTTGTATCTCCATCTCGATGGCCACTTCGAATAGATAAAACTTCTCTCTAAACTGCTCTTTTTATTTTTTTAAATACTTATCTGTACAACAAATTATTTGACCTATTTTTGCTTGCTTTTTAAAATTGGCTACCGCCATTTGATATAGCAAATTGTGTTAATAGGGCACAGAGAAAAATAAACATTTGTATTCTAAGAAAATTCTATTCTAATAATTTTTAGAAATTTCCCATATTTCATGTATTTAGAAATTATATTACAAAAGATATTTTTCTTAAGAAATTGTAGACACAAAATTATAACCGGATGCAGTTAAATTACTTTGAAAATATTCCATTAAATTAACAATCTGTAGCTTGGAAGTTTAGATCATTATTAATTTGTTAACATTGGGAAAAACTTAGTATTCATTGGTAAATATCAAAAATATTTATTCTCTAAGGGCACAACAGAAGAATAGCAAAATTTTGTTTTAGTAAAAGTGCAAATGTAAATACACATAGGTGATAAATTTCTTTCCTTGTATGGAAGGGCTTTATTCTTTAGTTTCTCAAACTCAATCTCTATCTCCAGAAATTCTGTTTAACAGGTCCCCATGGTTTCATAAACTGGGACAAAGAGAAGTGAGGTCTCTGTGCAGCCGAGTTTTTTACTACATCTCCCCACAGAATCTGATATACTCTCAAGTTTGAAATCCTCTGGTTTATTTAATATCAGCTGGGTCTGTTATGAAAAGCCAAGGTTTCTAGTAGTGCTCTAATCATAATAACCAGTTGCTTGTCACCATCTTTTAAATAAAATTTGCTGCTTCATGTTTCAAGAATTCTCAAAAATTGGTGTAAATCACGTCCCTGTTTATTAGGAGATCATCTCCTCCAGCAATCACTTTAAATTCCTAGAAAACAGAAGTTAGAGAATGGGAAGAAAGGATTGCGGGTGTGTGTGTATGTGTGCGTTTATATATTTCAAGCATTGTTGTTTGGGTATGTGCCAGTAGGAGAAATAACAGTTACAGCTGTGACCAAAATATCCTTGTCTACTTGGCTAACTGGTGGTACTCAGTCTTCAAGGCTCAGTTTAGTTTCTGCTTCCTTATGAAGTAATAGTCACTACTTCCTCTTTAAGGTAGAACCAGGCTCCTCTTGCTCTCTGCTCTGATAGCATGTTGCAAATACCTCTCTAGTACTTGTCATGACATTTTGGACTGTCCTTCATGACTTGTGAGCTGAGCCACTCAAGGGCAGGGAATTGACCTTGCCTGCCTATCCTATCCTAAGTCCCTAGCACAGTGTATGCTGCAGAACAGGTTCTCAACCCATGAAGAAAATTGCAATTGGAAAATTCTGGAAAGGAGTGAAAATAGAAAAATATGTGAGTAAGACAGAGGAAAGGGCATATGGGATAAGGTTATAAATCTTGATAATGTCTTTTGGCTTCTAATTCCTTTAGAGTTTGCTGCCTGTGGCTCTTTTTTTAATTCCACTAATTTTTTCTCATTCCTTTCCTTTACTTCTCATCCTACCATACTGATATTTAAGGTTTTAAAATAGATGACACAGCATCCCTTTGCTGCTTGCCTCACTATAACATGGCTATTAAGAATCTTAATGTTGATAGAATTGTTTAAAGTATAAACACAATCATAATTCTCCTATTTAGTCCTCTATTCAATACTAACAGTAGATGTAATGACTATCCTAATGGGAACATGGGTGTAAGTGAGAGTAAAGCCTCTTCAGAGGGCAAGAAAAATGTAAGAGTTGCTGAGCATCTATTCTATTGCAGGTGCTATGTTGGACATGTGTATTTAGATTATTTCATGCAATTCATCTATCAATCTTTGAGGGAGGTATTATAGTCTACCATGGAGAAAGCAGTATTAGAGAGATATAGAAATGACCTAAAGTCTCACAAAGGAGTCAAATTTGAATGCAAATCTGTCCTACCAAATTCTTATTCCTTGTACCCTCAATAGCCAAATTTATTTGGAAATCATAGAGTGGTTCCTGCCGAGCCACCTGTATATTATAATATACCTGAAAGGCTGCACCTGCTGTGAGGAGGATCTTCGCTTACTCATCTATCTGGCTTTGTGATACTTTGAATATTTTAGCACCTTTTTGTTTTCATATCAGCTACCACCCTATACCCCAAATCATTGACCAATGAGTGTCTCTTGTACCTAAAGTCTCCCCTGTTTCTATACTCAGAGCAATTATTGCCATATTTTTATCAAATATATCAATATATTCAGGTTTCAGTGTTCCATCTTGACAGCTATTTGTATAAATATGCTTGACTTCTCCACATATGGGGATTTAGCTTATATACAGTCATCTATTTTCATATCTCATTGATCATTTCAGCCTAATCTCTGAAATAACCATCTACTCCAAACAGGATTACTTTTAATTCCCTAAAGAAATCAGTTCGTTTTTTTTTATCTCAGTACCTTTGCTTGCCCTTTTTGCTGGAATTACCTTTGAATTTGTTGTCTATCTGTTCATTTTCAAAATAATGTCCATCATTCAAAGACCCACTTATATATATTCTTCCTCTTCACTGAGTTAACATCGGGGAGAAGAAGAAGATGAGTCTTGGCAGGGATCTTACTTTCTAAAGTGCAGGAGAGAAAGAGAAATTGACCCAGTAGGTGGCAGAAGATAGTCCAAGGCTTAGTGTCCAAAGGACATGTAAAGATAGGGTAAGTTTCAGATAAAGTATAGGAAATCTACCTGAAATTCTAGGTGACTTCCATCCTTGAAATCTAATGGGACTGCAATGGATTTGGGATATATGAAGTACAGTAAGTCTGCTTGCCAAAGGGTTAAAAATACAGAGATATGCCTCACCTTCTGATAGAATGGTTGCTAAGAATTAGTAGACCTCCATAGTATACATATACTAGGTCTTATTAATTCATTCATGTATTGGTGAGCACTTGGGTTGTTTCCGTATTATTATAATTGTGAATTGTGCTGCTATAAACATTCAAGTGTAGGTGTCCTTTTTATAAAATGACCTTTTTTTCCTTCGGGTATATACCTAGCAGTGGGATTGCTGGATCAAATGGTAGATCTACACTAAGTTCTTTGAGGTATCTCCATACAATTTTCCATGGAGGTTGCACTGACTTGCAGCCCCACTAACGCCATGTAAGAGTCCCTTTCTCTTCCACATCCACAGCAGCATCTGTTGTTTTGAGACTTTTAACATGAGCCTTTCTCACTGGAGTTTGGTAATATCTCACTGTGGTTTTATTTTTCATTACCCAATAACTAGAGATATTGAACATGTTTTTCATGAGTTTTTTGGCCATTAGTATATCTTCATTTAAAAAGTTTCTGTTCATGTCTTTTGCCCACTTTTTAATGGAGTTGTTTGGGGAGATCTAGTATATTTTTTGACAACTTGGATGGAACTGGAAACCATACTTCTAAGTGAAACATCACAAGAAGGGAAAAACAAACTCATGTACTTGATATCAAATTGGAACTAATCAAAATCAGCACTTAAAAGCACATATAGAGACTCCAGGGGCTGCGGTGGGTGGGAGCGACCCTGCTGTAGGCGGCGCAGCCTCGGGACCCAGGCCTGCCCGACTGCAGGGGCTATGGTGGGCGGGAGCAACTGTGCAGCAGGCCGTACTGCCTTGGGACCCAGGCCCGGCTCCTGCCTGTGACACCAGCGAATGTGAGAGACCCTGCCGGGAGTTGTGCAGCCTCGGCACCCAGTCCTGCCCCACTCCAGGCACGCCCCCCCATCAGCAACGCTGGTGGCTGTGAGAGACCCCACCACGGGCTGTGCCACCTCAGTACCCAGGTCCACCCCACTCTCAGTACTACTGCGGGCAAGAGCGACCCGTCGGTAGGCCGTGTCACCTCAGCACCCAGGCCCGCCCAACTTCAGGGACTGTGGCAGAGGTGAGCAACCCCCCCAGGGGCTGCACAGCCTCGGGACCCAGGCCTGCTCTCATCCCCCCACCCCCCCCAAGGGGTCACCGGCGGGTCTGAGCTACCCCGCTGTGGGCCGCACTGCCTCGACACCCAGGCCCGCCCCACTCCAAGGACTCCTGCAAAGGCACGGGGCTCCCCCACTGGCCCCACTGCCAAGACCCCCAGCCTGCCTTGGTCAGTGCTGCCCCAGCCAGAGTCTCTGGTACCTGCACAACCCGTGTCCTCCCTCTAGTGTCCTCCCTGCTTCTGCACTGACCCCGTCCATCTGCCCAGGGACTCAGGAAGTGACACCATGCCCTCCATCCGAGGCCCTCCCTCCCTCTCTGCAGAGCCCTGCGCCTGACCAGAGACTGCTGGAGCCACCCACTCTCATTGCCAAAGCCACTGGGAGCCAGGCATTGCCAGAACCATGGGCACCATTCCCAGCCCTGCTGCTGGAACCATGTGTGACACGCTCCACTCTGGAGCTGCTCCCACAGCCACAACTCCCTGGCTGGGCCAGCCCCAGGGGGGCTACACTAGGTCACTGCCTACAAATATCTTCCAACAATAGAGTGATCCCTCCAGGGTCCAATCTTGGAGAGACACCTCCCCAACTTTGAGGATGGCCAGAGGAAATGGTGAAAAATAATCATGGGGTGGAATCAATGGAAAAACTCTGGCATTATGAATAATCAGAGCAGATCAAGTCCCCCAGGGAATGATAAGGCAGACACCACACAAGATCCCATGTATAAACAAATGGCTGAGATGTCAGAAATCGAATTCAGAATCTGGATAGCAAATAATATCAACAGAATGGAAGAAAAGATGCAACTAGAATTTCAAGCAGTAATCCAAAAGATCTCGCAAGAATTCAGCGAATTCAAAGACAAAATGACCAAAGATTTTGACACATTGAGACAAGAAGTTTTAGCCTACAAATATCTGAGAAACACAGTAGAATCCCTTAGCAACAGAATAGAGCAAGCAGAAGAAAGGATTTCTGACATTGAAGACAAAGCTTTTGAATGCTCCCAAACCTACAAAGAGGAAGAGAAATGGAAGGCAAAAACGGATCATTCCCTCAGACAGCTCTGGGATAACTTGAAGAAAACCAATATTCGCCTCATAGGGATACCTGAAAATGACGAAGTAGCATCAGAAGGCACAGTCTCTTCTTTATGAGATTATGAAAGAGAACTTTCCAGACATGCCAAGAGATTCTGAAATTCAGATAGCAGACAGTTTCAGAACCCCAGCACGACTCAACCCCAATAAGTTATCCCCCAGGCACTTCATAATTAAGTTCATTACAGTTAATATGAAGGAGAAAATTCCAAAAGCAGCCAGACATAAGAAATCCATTACCTATAAAGGGAAGAATATTAGAATAACTGCAGATCTCTCTGATTAAACATTTCAAGATAGAAGAGAATGGTCATTGACTTTCAATCTCCTAAAAAAAAATAACTTTCAACCCAGGATCTTGTATCCAGCTAAACTGAGTTTCATTTATGATGGAGAAATTAAATACTTTAATGACATCCACATGTTGAAGAAATTTGCTGTAACTAAACCAGCTCTCCAAGATATTCTCAGACCTATTCTCCATAATGACCAGTGTAATCCTTCACAAAAGTAAACTCACCCAGAAACTTCTTATCAAATTCCAACTTCTACAGTGATGAAAGGATTAAAAATGTCCACTGGACTTTCTAAAAATTTATCATTATTTTCTATAAATGTGAATGGTTTAAATTGTCCTCTAAAGAGGCATAAGTTGGCTGACTGGATACAAAAACTCAGGCCCGATATCTGCTACATACAAGAAACTCATCCGACCTCAAAAGATAAATATAGACTCAAAGTGAGGGAATGGTCATCTATATTCCAGGCACATGGAAAGCAGAAAAAAGCAGGTGTTGCAATCCTATTCAAAGATACAATAGGCCTTAAACAAGCCAAAATAAGGAAGGATAAGGACGGACACTTCATATTTGTTAAAGGTACTACTCAATATGATGAGATTTCAATTATTAATATTTATGCAACCAACCAGAATGTGCCTCAATTTATAAGAGAAACGCTAAAAGACATGAGCAACTTGATTACCTTCAGCTCCATAGTAGTCAGAGATTTTAACACCCCTTTAGCAGTGCTGGATAGATCCTCCAAAAAGAAGCTAAGCAAAGAAATTTTAGATTTAAAATTGACCATCTGACATTTGGATTTAACAGACATCTACAGAACATTTCATCCCAACAAAACTGAATACACATTCTTCTCATCAGCCCATGGAACATACTCCAAAACTGATCACATGCTAGGTCACAAGTCCAACCTCAGCAAATTTAAAAGAATAGAAATTATTCCTTGCATCTTCTCAGACCACCATGGAATAAAAGTTGAACTCAATAACAACAAGAATATGCATACTCATACAAAAACATGGAAGCTAAATGATTATGCTGAAGGATAGATGGGTCATTGATGAGATTAAGAAGGAAATTACCAAATGTTTGGAACAAAATGATAATGAAGACACGAATTATCAGAACCTCTGGGATACTGCAAAGGCAGTCTTAAGAGGGAAATTTATAGCACTGCAAGCCTTCCTCAAGGAAACAGAAAGAGAGGAAGTTAACAACTTAATGGGACATCT
>CAUYRH010131020.1:0-44935 GCA_963574655.1 Perodicticus potto | reverse complement strand
TAGTTCTCTTTATAGAGATCTTTCACATCCTTTGTTAGGTAAACTCCCAAATATTTCATCTTCTTTCATCTGCACTATTGTGAAAGGTATAGAGGCCTTGACTGATTTTTCAGCTTGGCTATTGTTGATATATAGAAAGGCTACAGATTTATGAGTATTGATTTTGTTGCCTGAGACATTGCTGTATTCCTGATCACTTCTAAAATTTTGTAGTAGAATCCCTGGGGTTTTCCAGGTATACAATCATATCGTCTGTGAAGAGTGAAAGTTTGATCTCTTCTGACCCTAAGTGGATACCCTTGATCGCCTTTTCTTCTCTGTTTGCAATGCCTAAAACTTCCATTACAATGTTAAAGAGCAGTAGAGATAATGGGAAACCTTGCCTGGTTCCTGGTCTAAGTGGAAATGATTTCAATTTAACTCCATTCAATATGATATTGGCTGTGGGTTTGCTATAGATGGCCTCTATTAGTTTAAGAAATGTCCCTTCTATACCAATTTTCTTAAGTGTTCTGATCATGAAGGGATGCTGGATATTGTCAAAAGCTTTTTCTTCATCAATTAAGAAAATCATATGGTCTTTATTTTGTAATTTGTTTATGTGCTGAATTACATTTATAGATTTGCATATATTGTACCAGCCTTGAGACCCTGGGATAAAGCCCACTTGGTCATGGTGTATAATTTGTTTGATGTGTTGTTGGATTCTGTTTGTTAGGATCTTGTTGAGTATTTTTGTATCAATATTCGTTAGTGATATTAGTCTATAATTTTCTCTTCTTGTTGGGTCTTTCCCTGGTTTAGGGATCAAGGTGATGTTTGCTTCATAGAATGTGTTGGGTAGTATTTCTTCTTTTTCTATATTTTGGAAGAAGTTAAGTAATATAGGTACTAATTCCTCTTCAAAGGTTTGGTAGAATTCTGACGTGAAGCCACCTGGTCCTGGGCTTTTCTTTTTGGGGAGATTTTGTATAGTTGATGCTACTTCAGAACTTGATATAGGCCTGTTCAACATTTCCACTTTGTTCTGGCTAAGTATTGGTAGGTGGAGTGCTTCCAAGCATTGATCAATTTCCTTCAGATTTTCATATTTCTGAGAGTAAAGTTTCTTGTAATATTCATTAAGGATTTTTTGAATTTCTGAGGGGTCTGTTGTTATTTCGTCTTTAGCATTTCTGATTGATGAAATTAGAGATTTTATTCTTTTTTTCCTAGTTAGGTTAGCCAAAGGTTCATCTATTTTATTGACCTTTTCAAAAAACCAACTTTTTGATTTATTGATCTGTTCTATAATTCTTTTGTTTTCAATTTCATTTAATTCTGTTCTAATTTTGGTTATTTCTTTTCTTCTGCTCTGTTTGAGGTTAGAATGTTCTTCCTTCTCCAGTTGCTTAAGATGTCCCATTAGGTTGTGAACTTCCTCTCTTTCTGTTTTCTTGAGGAAGGCTTGCAGTGCTATAATTTTCCCTCTTAGGACTACCTTTGCAGTATCCTAGAGGTTCTGATAATTTGTGTCTTCATGTCATTTTGTTCCAAAAATTTGGTAATTTCCTTCTTAATCTCGTCAATGACCCATCTATCCTTCAGGATAATGTTATTTAGCTTCCATGTTTTTGTATGAGTACGCATATTCCTGTTGTTATTGAGTTCAACTTTTATTCCATAGTGGTCTGAGAAGATGCAGGGAATAATTTCTATTCTTTTAAATTCACTGAGGTTGGACTTGTGACCTAGGGTGTGATCAATTTTGGAGTATGTTCCATGGGCTGATGAGAAGAATGTGTATTCAGTTTCACTGGGTTGAAATGTTCTGTAGATGTCTGTTAAATCCAAATGTTGGATGGTTAAGTTTAAATCTAAAATTCTTTGCTTAGCTTCGTTTTGGAGGATCTATCCAGCACTGCTAAAGGGGTGCTAAAATCTCCGACTACTATAGAGCTGAAGGTAATCAAGTTGCTCATGTCTGTTAGCATTTCTCTTATAAATTGAGGCACATTCTGGTTGGGTGCTTAAATATCAATAATTGAAATCTCATCATATTGAGTAGTACCTTTAACAAATATGAAGTGTCCATCCTTATCCTTCCTTATTTTGGTTGGTTTAAGGCCTATTTTTGAATAGGATTGCTACACCTGCTTTTTTCTGCTTTCCATTTGCCTGTAATATAGATGACCATCCCTTCACCTTGAGTCTATATTTATCTTTTAAGGTAAGATGTGTTTCTTGTATGCGTCAGATATCTTGCTTGAGTTTTTGTATCCAGTCAGCCAACCTATGCTTCTTTAGAGGACAATTTAAACCATTCACATTTATAGAAAATAATGATAAATCTTTAGAAAGTCCAGTGGACATTTTTAATCCTTTCATCACTGTAGAAGTTGGAATATGATAAAAAGTTTCTGGGTGAGTTTACTTTTGTGAAGGATTACACTGGTCATTATGGAGAATGGATCTGAGAATATCTTGGAGAGCTGGTTTGGTAACAGCACATTTCTTCAACATGTGAATATCATTAAAGTATTTAATTTCTCCATCATAAATGAAACTCAGTTTAGCTGGGTATACGATCCTAGGTTGAAAGCTATTTTGTTTTATGAGATTGAAAGTCGATGACCATTCTCTTCTAGCTTGAAAGGTTTGATCAGAGAGATCTGCTCTTATTCTAACATTCTTCCCCTTGTAGGTGATGGACTTCTTATGTCTGGCTGCTTTCAGAAATTTCTCCTTCATATTAACTTTAGTGAACTTAAGTATGAAGTGCCTGGGGGATGACTTCTTCGGGTTGAATCGTGCTGGGGTTCTGAAACTGTCTGGTATCTGAATTTCAGAATCTCTTGACATGTCTTGAAAGTTCTCTTTCATAATCTCATAAAGAAGAGACTCTGTGCCTTGTGATGCCACTTCATCATTTTCAGGTATCCCTATAAGGCGAATATTCGTTTTCTTCAAGTTATCCCAGAGCTGTCTGAGAGAATGATCCGTTTTTGCCTTCCATTTCTCTTCCTCTTTGTAGGTTTGGGAGCATTCGAAAGCTTTGTCTTCCATGTCAGAAATCCTTTCTTCTGCTTGCTCTATTCTGTTGCTGAGGGAGTCTACTGTGTTTCTCAGACCTTTGAGCGCTGCAACTTCTTGTCTCAATGTGTCAAAATCTTTGGTCATTTTGTCTTTGAAATCATTCAATTCTTGAGACATATTTTGGGTCATTTTTTGGATTACTGCTTGAAATTCCAATTCCATCTTTTCCTCCATTCTGCTCATCTTATTTGCTATCCAGACTATGAATTCGATTTCTGACATCTCAGCCATTTACTTATGCAAGGTATCTTGTGCTGTATCTACCTTGTCGTTCCTTGGGGGAGTTGATCTACTCTGATTATTCATATTGCCAGAGTTTTTCTGTTGATTCCACCCCATGTTTATTTTCACAGTTTCCTCTGACAGTCCTCAGAGTTGGGAAGGTGTCTCTCCAAGATTGGACCCTGGTGGGATCACTCTATTGTAAGAAGATATTTTTAGACAGTGACCTAGTGTAGTTCCAGATCACAGGTAATTTATAGCTGTGCCTGAGCTGTTGTGAAGTGGGTAGCAATGCATAGGCAAACACTCTTACAGATCTCTTTTGTTTTCTGACTTTCTAGCATTTTCATGTCTTAGAATTTGGATTCATTCTCTAACACTGCCAGTCACACTTTCAGATTGTTATTTTTTAAATTTTTTGGCATTTGTTTTATTATTTTTTAAGTTTTTGCTTTTAGTTTTATGGGTACATAATATTTGTATAGAGGTATTCATATGGTACAAGTGACATATTGATATAGGTATATCATGTTAATCAAATCAGGGTAATTGGAGTATCCATCATTTCTCTGTGTTAGAAACATTCCAATTCCATTCTTTGTTATTCTAAAGTGTATACTAACTTAAATGAGCATAGTCACTTCATTGTGATATCAAATATTGTCCATTCTAAACTTGCACACATTAACCATCCCTGCTTTACCTCCCCTCCTCACTACTCTTTCCAGCCTCTGCTATCCATCACCTATTCTTTGTCTCTATGAGATCAATTGTCTTTATTATTTAGCTTCCATACATGAATGAGAACATGCAAGAGTTGTCTTTCTGTGCTTGGCTTATTTAATTTAACACAATGTTCTCTAGTTCCATGCATATTGTCACAAATGGCAGGCTTTTATTCTTTGTATAGCTATCTAATATTCTATTGTGTATAAGTACCACAATATCTTTATACACTCATCAACTAACAAACACTTAGGTTGATTCCAAATCTTGGCTATGGTGAATAGTGATGTAATAAATATCAAATGATCTTTTCAATGTACTGATTTCCACTCTTCTGGATCTTTACCTAGCAGTGGGATTGCTAGGTCATATAGTAGTTCTCACATCAGTTTTTGAGGAAACTCCACACTGTTCTCCATAGTGGTTTCACTAGTTTACATTCCTACCAATATTGACAAGGGTTCCCTTCTCTCCACATCCTTACTAGCATTTGTTCTTGCCCACAACAAAAAACCACATTAATTGTGGTGAGATAAAAAACGACATTAACTGTGGTGAGATGACATCTCACTGTAGTTTTGATTTGCATTTCTCTGATGACTAATGATATTAAGCATTGCTTCATATGTCAGTTGGCCATGTGTTGGCCTTCTGTTGAGAAATGTCTATTCAGATTCTTTGCCCATTTTTTAATCAGACTATTTGATTTTTTTCTTATTGAGTTGTTGAAGTTTCTTATATCTTTTATTATTTGTCCATTGTCAGATGGGAGGCTTGAAAATATTTTCTCCCATTCTGTGGGTTGTCTTCTTCCTGAAGAAGCTTTCCAGCTTGATGTGATTCTATTTGTCCAACTTTTGCTTTCATTGCTTGTGCTTAAGGGGAATTACTCAAGAAGTTCTTGTCAAGACCCATGCTCTGAAGTATTTCTTCCATGCATTCTTTCAGTAGCTTCATAGTTTCAAGTCTTAGGTTTATGTCTTGAATTCATGTGACTTTTGCGTAGGGCAAGAGATGAGAGTCTACATTCATTCTTCCTATGGATGCAGATCTCTGTTTCAGATGCCTGAACTGAGAAGAGCATTGCTTTATTATGTTTGGCAATTTATTTGACTTCTCTACCACCAAACCAGCCTCACAGGGACAAGATTAATCTCATTAAACTCAAATGCAAGAGATTGAAAGTTTTAGTAAACGATACTTATAAGCTGATTTATACTGAACAAAAATCACTCACTAAATAATGTGTAGTCCACCATATAAATCACAACACATCTCTACTTCTGTTTTTATACTCAATCATGCATATAACTAATTTTCCATGAAAATGTTGAATTCTATTGCAGAGTTTATAAATGTAAGACGACTTAACATTTCTAACATTGAATTTCAAATCTGTTCATGTATACACATTCTAGCTTGGTATAAAATGTTACTGACAATTGTTCAACGGATTTTGTCCAGTCTATTCAGCTATAACATTCTTTTGAGTAGAACAGCACTCATGTTCTCAGCATAAAGTTCTTTGTAACTGAGAGTGTGCTTTTTCCCCTCTCTGAACAGTCTGAACTGAGTTTTATTTCAAGTTTTGTATCTGTTTCAAAGATTGTTGGCACACAGGCAAAGCTTTATGAAAATACACAGAGGTTGTAAATGCCATTTTTAAATTCTTGAAATGTGTCTATAAATGAAAGATGATTATTGATTTGTTGGTATAAAAAAGCACAAAAAATATCAAGACCTGACTGACATCTTAACTCGTGTATGTCTTACATTTAGCAGAAAAATCACAAATGTTACTCACTTTTCAACTAGAGCTTTTAACAATGGAATTGATGGTGCACTTGTTCTCCTGCATCCTCCCATTCTGGTTCTTGGATTAGTTTCATAAGGCTGCCCTTTACCAACTCTGACTCTCTGTGACATACCTTGAACTGAAAACAGGTAAAATGACACTTTATGAAGGATTATGTTTTTTTAAAAAAGCTGCTTTTAACAAGGTGATTTACTGAAAAAAAAAAAACAAATACAACTTGCAAAAAAAAAAAAATACTTCTTTATCTCTTTGACTCTATCGGACAGATGAAAAACAGCTCCCCTCTCTACTTTTACCTAATCAAAAGCTTAAATCTGTTCACAGGCTTTACAGCCAGCATTGTACTATTGTATATTGATTGTGCCGGAGGGCACCTCCTTGTGGAGAACAATTGATTTTCCTTTGTTAGCAAAGCTATTTTAATAGTCTTTCTACAGTCTGTCATGTTTCAAGGCCCCAGACGCGAGATGCACCTGTTACAAGAACTTAGTGATCAATCATTCAATCCACAGAAAATGCACCTCTGTGCTGTGTGAAACACCTCCACAGCAATTATTCAGAAGGTGACTTTAACTCGTTTTGATAAATATTCTGCCTGGTAGTCTCAGGTGGGTTGCTTGAGCACTTTTTCCTTCTAAGCCTGAAATTAGATGTTTTGTTAAATTGCCATTAAGATAGCATAGTCACAAGACAGATTTTTGCCATTTAATGTTACTTTAGCAGCTTCATGCCAAACTTCCTTGCCAAAGAAAGTAGCCCAAAGTAAAGGTCACTGCTTTGAAGAGTGAGTGATGATAATAACTCTATTTGTATTGCCTTTGATATTTGAAAATGGCTATTCTGAATAATTGTGTGGCCGTGACTAAAAAGTCAAAGGTAGGATCTGTAGCTTAACTCGGCACAATTGCTATCTGTTCTCCTTGACCAATAGTGACCACTGTTTCCTTAATGTTAAACAAATTGTCTATTATCTTGTTTTACTCTTTGTGCATCTGGCTAAAAACACAGTTTTTCTCTTGTGTGTATGGTGGCTTCTCTGTGAGTTATAGTCACATTGAAGTCTTTATGAACTTATTACAGTCTTTAGAAATGTTGTCGGCACTGTAAGTGAGGCTATAGTCCTCCTAGGTAACAACATTGCTGGCTCAATAATATTGGCCTACCACTGGTTAGGAGGTTGTATGTATTAACCAAGTTTCAAGGGATGGATTACACAGCAAGTTTTACAAAGGAGAAAATAAGAGGAAAATGTTGCTAGATGGTAAGCAATGCTATCAGGCTACATAAATACATACATACATAAGTGACAGAGTAAGCATTTGATCTCAAGTCCATTCTGTTAAACAATATTATATTGTCTCTCGGAATGTTGGTGTAAATATGTAGAGCTAGAAGTCTAGAGCTCTTGCTTGGATAGCAACCATATTAAAATCCCGGTCACCTTTAGTGGGTAGAAGATCTTCTTTTCAACTCAGCAAATAGTTATTGATGTTTACTGAATGTTAGATGGCGTGATTGACTTTGGAGTAAAGTGGTACATTACCAAATAAAAAACAAAAAGAAAACACCACAATCCCTAATTTCAAGCAATTTGGCATAAATGGAGAGGAGAAATTGCCACAAAGAGGCTTAACTAGGGAAAACACCTCCTCAGCCTAGAGGTAGGAACATGTTTCATGGACGATACTGCTTTTGTATAAGGCCCAGAAATACAACTAGGGCTGCAGTGGGCTGAACCATATTTCCTCCCCAATTCATAAATCAACACTGTATCTCTGCAGGCCTCAGAGAGTGAGTGATCTTGAATATAAATATGGTCTTTGCAGATGTAGTCAAGATAAGGTCATTAAGGTGGACACTGATCTGATATGACTGAAGTTCTCATGGAAAGGGAAAATTTGGGCAGACATACATAGGGAAAGCTCCATGTGAAGAATGGATTTATGCTGCCACCAGCCAAAGAATGCTAAATATTGCCAGCAAACAAACCAGAGCCGGGGAAGAGATAGGGACAGATTCTCCCTCACAGCCCTTGGAAGGAACCAACAACTTTTTCAAATAGGGCTCTGGAAAGTTGATTGGTTTGATTTCAGGCTTCTAACCTGTAGAACTGTGTGATGAGACATTTCCGGTGTTTAATCCACCCACTTGGTGGTAGTTTGCTGTGTCAGTCCTAGCACAATGCAAGGATTTTGACAAGAATAGTGGCAGAAAGATACAGAGATTTTGTTTTGTTTTGTTTTGTTTTTAAGCAATGGGAAAAGAGAAGCAAAACTTTTTTTTTTTGAGACGGAGTCTCAAGCTGTCACCCTGGATAGAGTGCTGTGGCATTCCAGCTCACAGCAACCTCCGGTTCCTGGGCTCAAGCGAGTCTCCTGCCTCCACCTCCCAAGTAGCTGGGCCTATAGGGGCCCGCCACAATGCCCGGCCATTTTTTGGTTGCAGCCATCATTGTTGTTTGGCAGGCCGGGGCTGGATTCGAACCTACCAGCTCAGGTGTATGTGGCTGGTGCCTTAGCCCGTTGAGCCACAGGCGCTGAGCCGAGAGAAGCAAAACTTAAAGATTAGCACATGCTTGTAGTCTGAGGAAGCAGAGAGGAGCCTCTGAATGGGAGTGAGCAGCAGAGTGGCGTTCTCAGAACTGTGCTTCAGTGAAGTTAGTCTAACATATGTGGGAAAGCTGCCAAAGGGCAGACTTCCCTCACCTTGAGACTCTTCTGTAGTTGAAAGATAGCAAAATAGATGGGAAGGATGCTTGTCTTGAGGAAATTATCTAAAACTGAAATTGTTTAAGGATATACTCAACTCTGACCTTATGTTTATAAACCACTAAGCAGACAAAGATGTAGATGAAGAAAAAAGCTGCAGTTGTTTTGCCTGAGGGATCAGAACCAAGAATAGTGATGCAATATGTTAGATCAATAGAAGGAAAAACATTTTGGGAAGGTTTATCTCACTTTCTACTTGTGCGGATCTGAAGGAGTTACAAAGAACAGTGAATCAGCAGAGAGAATTTCACAGTCAGCTCTGCAATGAAGCTCAGTATATAGCTAGTTAGATAAATTCCTCCAAATTTCTTGATTTCAATTTATTTGTTTACGAAAGAAAGTGGTAAATGTCTTGGTAATTACATTTTGTCCAGTTCTAGTAAACAGTCCTAGAAGGAATGTGGCAAGTTTACTTTTACTTTAGATGTGTCATGTTTCATCTTGAATCTCTTTCTCAGTATTTTTATGCTATATTAACACCATTTAAACTTTGAATAAAATTGAACTCTTAAGAGTTAGCCTAATCACCACTAATTCCCTGATCACTTGAAGTTCAAATAGAATTGCTATAAGTGCCCACAGATTCACAGATGCTAGAAGTATAAACAATGTGTTGCAATCAGAATTATAGAAAGGAAATTAAAACAGCAAAACGTAGTAAGATCAGAGAATTTAAGGAAAGAAATTAAATGTTCAAACAAAAATTAACATTTTAAAATAATAAATAGAAGGTAGCTAAGAAGAAAAAGGAAAAGAAGAAAGGGGCTAGAACAGGTGTAGGAAAAGATGAGGGTAAATGTGAGCGAGCAGCGTCAGGCGGTGAACAGGTGTGACGAGCGGCATAGAAATTAACGATTTATTATGGAAAAGTCACAGCGAAGGTCTATTTCTGGCTCCATTACCAAAAGAGACTAGTCTCCTTTTCGGTAGGTGAAACATATTAGGGTGGATTACCCACATCTAGCAGTTAAGGAGAGGTTAACAGTAGTGGAAGGGAAAGTGGCAACGCAGGCTTAAATGCTGTTTTCATAAGCCATGTTCTCACAAGACTGAACAAATCATTGGCCATGGTAATTAAATGAAGGCAGGGGTCAAACTATGGCCCGTGGGCCAAATCTTGCTGACTTCTGTTTTTGGAAACAAACTTTTATTGGACCCCAGCCAGAGCCATTTGTATACATGTGTCAATGGCTGCCGTTGTACTACAACAGCCAAATTAAGTAGTTGCAAAAGAGACCATATGTCTCCAAAAGCTGAAAATATTTACTGTCCCCAGTTTTTTTCAATAAAAAGATCTCTGGTTTTTGCTCTAGAGGGTTTCTAACATACATGCTAGAAAATTCTCAGTCCTGAAATCTGATTCCTTTGGTTAAAATATTTTCTCTTCTACCTACTAACTCTGTAGTCTTGAACTAGATATTTGCCACTTTTCAAGCCTTCGTTTTCCTCATTAATAAAATGGTTATGATAATAATCCTGCTCTTCTAATGTTGTTGTTAGGACCAGTTAAATAGTTAAGCATTCCAAGCCGCACTATGCCCACTTTCCACATCTATCTATACTATCATCTTCCAGGGACAACCAGGTCTCAACCATGTTGACATTTCACTAGATACTTTGTGACAGTCAGGCACTTACCAGGGGTTCTCAAAGTTCCAAAGCTTCCCGATTATTTGCAGCAGTTTAGAACAGAATGCCTTAGGCTATCATTTTGTTTTAGAATTCGTTAGAGGCATCCAAAATAATGCAAACTAACTGTGCTCCAAAGTTTTTTTTTTTTTTTTTTTTTTTTTATAGACAGAGTCTCACTTTTTCACCCTTGGTAGAGTGCTGTGGCTTTATGGCTTACAGCAACCACCAGCTTCTGGGCTCAGGCCATTCTCTTGGCTCAGCCTCCTGAGTAACTGGGACTACAGGCATCCGCCACAACGCCCGGATATTTTTTTGTTGCAGTTTGGCCAGGGTCAGGTTTGAACCCGCCACCCTTGGTATATGGGGCTGGTGCCCTACTCACTGAGCAACAGGCACCGCCCTGTGCTCCAAAGTTTTAAAGTTTCCAGTCAAATTGTTCTTTTGGCTTTAACTCAGAGTCCTGTCTCTCCGTTAGGACTCAGGTAGAGATCAATGAAGTCAGGCCAATGACAGTCTGACATGAGACTATACTCAGAATAGCTCTTCCCTTCTGAACAGAACAGGTAGTGTGGAATTAAGATGGTCACTGATAGCTCTGCTCCTCTTGGAATGCAGTTTCAAGCTCTTCAGGCAAAGAGTCTTTCTAGTTTCTCTTCATCATTTTGGTAGATATTCCCAGAAATATCTGAACTCCAACATACTCTGACATAGTTTACGCTGTGCTAGTGACTCCATTATCCCTTCCCACTATTTCAATTTTATAGTATCCAAAATAGGGATTCTTGCATATATTTATAAATGGTTCACATACTTAAAATAATGTCAGTTGCTACTGTCTACTGGATATTTGCCATATGCCAGGTACTGAGCTAATCATCTGATGCCTCACCTTATTTAAAACCATCCTTAAGGTACTGCCATTATTTTTTACTTCATGAGTGAAAAATCTGAAGTTAGTCTCATATATGTGAGAAAGCTGACAATTAGTTAAATTGACTGTAGTCACAGCTGATGGTGGCACAAGGTTCTAAAATAAGACTTTTCTATTCTTAAGCCCATGGTCTGGAGGATCAGCCCATATTTCTCAATAATCCATAATTGTTAAGGGTTCAAGTGTATCCCACATACACACAAAAAGAGATAAGTTGAAGTCCTAGCCCCTTGTAATTTAGAATGTGATCTTGTTGGGAAAGAGGGTCAGTGAGGCTGTGATAAGTAAAGAGGGCTGTATAGTGGAGTGGGGTGGGCCACTAAGTGACTACACCTGATGTCTTTATAAGCAGACAACAGAGGAAAGACAGACAGACACAAGGAACAACACCATCTAACAGAGGAGGCCGAGGTGGGATTGGTGTAACTGCAAGCCAAGGAACCCCAGTGTCTGCCGGCAAAGCACCAAAAAGGCGAAAGAGGTAAGCGAAGGCATCTTCACGGGTTTCAGGAGAAGCACAGTCCTGCTAGCCTGTTGCATTTGGATTTCCAACTTCCAGAATTAGGAAGCAATAAATTTCTGTTGTTTTAATCCACTTAGTTTTAGGCACTTTTTGAAGCAGCCTTAGGAAAATAATATAGTAATAGAGATGAAGAAACTCCAAGCAGAAATATGATATTACTTAATAAATAGAGGATCCAAAATATAATATTGCCTAAGGAGGACGAGGGACTCCAAACATAAAGCACACATTTCTAAGTAAGAGCAAAGAGGAACAAAAACAACAACAAAAAGAAAACAAAAAGCTACTGTGATTGTGTAGTGAGATCCCTAGATTCCTGCTGGCATCTGACCTTAATGGTATATCCTTAAAGAATAAAAAAAGGGATGTAAAAGCAAAGTACATAAATGGTGATAACTCATTATTAACCTTTAGGGGTTTGGTCTTGGTGATCTGGCAAGAGGGTTATAGCTAAATAAAGATAAAAAATAATTACAGATTAGATTTAACACAAACATCTCAAATTTAAGATAACATTTATATTTAGAAATGGCATCCAAAAAAATGAAATAAAACTAGAGCAATAGTTTAGATCTTCAACCACAAATTGCCTGATGGAAAAGTGTCTAAAATTCCTCTCTGTTGAAATGGTCTACAATAGTCACCTATCTCATCTTAGATGAACTTCCTCTTTTCCCAAATACTGGAACAAGGCGTTAGTGTATGCTTAGTCTGCAGTAGGATCAAACCAATTACTGCTGGTTTCATGTGGTTCCGACTAATAGACACATTATAATATGTTTTCAAAGATCAATAGAAATGTTTTCACGAACATGTTGTTTTGAACATTACTTAATCAGACAATGGTCAATGTACCTATGAAAGTTAGTTGTGTATGTGCAAAGTGTCTAAAGAATCAGATGTGCAAATGCCCTGCATCTGATGCCATATTCCTTTGTTTATTTTTGCCTTTGAATCTGCTTGAATTTCCTTTCCTCTGACCTTGTCTACCTGACAAATCCTATTCTTCCTTTAAGATACAGCTTAAGAATCACTTTCACTGTTAAGCCATCCCTAACTGCCTATTTCTTAGCCCATGTGGCTAATTCTCTCCTTGGTGCTAACAGTGTATTTCTTTTATATTATTTATTATATTATGTGGCACATTTGTAGAAAGAGAGCCCTTTGAGGGCAAGGCTAAGCCTTTTTCATATTTACATACCTAACATCTTATACAGTGTCTGGCATATAGGAGCTGCTTACTAAAGAATGCGATTCATTAATATGACACCAGATGCACAGGCAACAAAAGCAAAAATAGACAAGTGAGACTACATCAAACTAAAAAGCTTCCGCCCAACAAAGGGAACAATTAACAAAGTGAAAAGCCAACCCATGGAATGGGAGAAATTTTTTTAAATTTATATTTTTATTTCCTTTATTGTTTGGGATTCATTGAGGATAGAAATAGGTAAAGTCCCTCTTATAATTGTCTCCCACCCCAAAGAGGTGTGCCGTACACAGTGGTCCCCAACCCCTCCCTACTCTTTCATTCTCCTACCCCCCACTTTCTATCTACTGCCTTCATACTAAGATTGAGTACATTGGATTCTTGCTCCTTCATTCTTGTGATACTTTATTAAAAAGAATGTGTTCCACTCCCATCCAGGTTAATACAAAAGATGTAAAGTCTCCAACTGTTTTATAGCCACATAGTATTCCATGGTATACATATACTACAGCTTGTTAATCCATTCCTGGGTTGGTGGGCATTTAGGTTGTGTCCACATTTTAGTGATTATAAATTAACCTGTAATAAAAAATCTAGCGAAAATGTCCTTATGATAAAAATATGTTTTTTCTTCTGAGTAAATGCCCAGTAAGGGGATTGCAGGATCAAATGTGAGGTCTAATTTGAGTTCTTTGAAGATATTGGAATGGGAGAAATTTTTTTTTCAAACTGTGTATTTGATAAAGGGTTAATTTCCAAAAATATATAAGAAAAACCTATAACTTCATAACAAAAATCTATACCCTGATTAAAAAATGGATACATGGCTTGAATAGACATTCCTTTTTTTTTCTTGAGACAGAGCCTCAAGCTGTCACCCTGGATAGAGTGCTGTGGCATCACAGCTCGCAGCAACCTCCAAGTCCTGGGCTCAACCGAGTCTCTTGCCTCTGCCTCCCAAGTAGCTGGGACTACAGGCGCCCTCCACAATGCCCAGCCATTTTTTGGTTGCAGCCATCATTGCTGTTTGGTGGGCCCAGGCTGCATTCGAACCCGCCAGCTCAGGTGTATGTGGCTGGCGCCTTAGCCTGTTGAGCCATAGGCGCCCATCCGAATAGACATTTCTTTAAAAATTATATAAAAATGGCCAACAGGGCTGGGCACGGTGAGTAACACCTGTAATCCTAGTACTCTGGGAGGACAAGCAGGAGGATTGCTTAAGCTCTGTAATTCTAGACCAGCCTGAGAGAAAGTGAGACCCTGTCTCTATAAAAAACAGAACAAATGAGCTGGGCATTGAAGGGGCCACTGTAGTCCCAGCTACTGAGGAGGCTGAGGCAGGAGAATCACTTTAGCCTGGGAGTTGGAGGTTGCTGTGATCTGGGCTGATGCCACGGCACTTTAGCCTAGGCAAAAGAGTGAGATTCTGTCTCAAAAATAAATAAATAAATAAACAAATAAATAAATGAAGACCAACAGATAAATGAAAAAATGCTCAATGTCACTAATGATTAGCAAAATGCAAATAAGAAGTATAAGGAGATATCACCTCACACCTGTTAGAATAACTATTACCAAGAAGTTAAAAGATAAGTGTTGGTGGAGACATGAAGAAATTTTAACCCTTGTACATTGTAGGCGGGGATGCAAAATGGTGCAGCTTCTGTGAAAAGCAGAAGGGAGGTTCCTCAAAAAACTAAAAATCAAGCTGTCATATGATTTGGAAATTGCAGTTCTGAAATTAAAATCAAGACCTTAAAGAATTCAAATTAGTATCTCAAAGAGACATTAGCGTTCTCATGTTCACAATAGCACTGTCCACAACGGCCAAGAGGTAGAGACAAACAAAATGTCCACAACAGATAAATAAATAGGAAAAAAAGGTGACATCCACATACATCTTTAAAAAAGGAGATTTGCAATATGTAATAACATGGATGAACCTTAGAGACATCCTGATAAGTGAAATAAACCTTTAAATAACTCATATAAGTGAAATAAACTCATAGAATTAAAAAGAGGAAGGGTGGTTGCAAGGGATTGGGTAAAGGGAAAATGAGGAGTTGCTAATCCCCAAGTATAAGTTGTAGTTATTTAAGATAAATAAGTTCTAGAGATCTATAATGCAGCATTGTGACTGTATAAAATGATGTTGTATTATACACCCCTCAACCTCTTTCATAAGAGGTTAGATTTTGTCCTGGTGCAGTGGCTCATGACTGTAATACTAGCACTCTGTGAAACTGAGGCGGGTGGATTGCCTGAGCTCAGGAGTTCCAGACCCTCCCGAGCAAGAGCAAGACCCTGTCTCTAAAAATAGTCTGGCATTGTGCTGGGCACCTGTAATCCCACCTATTTGGGAGGCTGAGGCCAGAGGATCACTTGAGCACAAGAGACTGAGGTTGCTGTGAGCTATGATGCCATATCACTCTATCCAGGGTGACAAAATGAGAGTCTGTAACAAAAAGAAAAAACTAAAAAAGATTAGATTAGATTTCATGTTACATATCTTACCACAATAAAACAAAATGAATTCTAAAAAAGAATGAATGAACAAATGTAAGTTGAGGAAAACATTAGGGAAAATGTCCAAGAATTTATCAGTCTCATTCAGATCTACAGATGATCAAGATAAGCTCAGCACTCAGACTGACAACAGTCCTTGAGAAAGTGGAAACACTGGATGCCTATGCTAATTCTAATCTGTGTTTAAAGGAGAATCCTGTTAAAAATGAAGCCAAGATCATAGTTAAGAGAGTTTGTGATCTAAGATCAAGGAGATGGTAATAAAAGACACTGAATCCTTTCTGTGAATACAAACTTCTAAGACTAGATAAAGGACAGTCTAAAGTCCAGAAAGAATAACTTTCCAAGTCACTAACTTATGCTGATTCTTTCCCCACAGCACTAACCAATCTTTTTCATACCCTTCATTGTTATCGTTGCAGTCAAATACTGATTATCACGTACTTTCAATACTACAATGACCTATTTACTTCAATTCTGACTCAATCTTCTGCTCTTCCTAGTGCATTTTGCACACTGCTGTGCACGCACCATTCCCCTACAGAGTGAAGTTTGTTTGCTTCAGCCTCGCATGTCACGGCTCCTCCAAAGTCGCTCATCCCACATCTGTCCAACATCATCTCCTATAATTTCTGGGGAAGTTTTTATTTCACTTCATTTATTCTCTGAATAGACATAATTCTGCAAATGTATCATTAAATACAGGTGGATTGTTTCATTTTTGAAAGAATATTTTAATTATTTTATTTTATTTTAATTATTTGCTGAGACATATTTTCACTCTGTCACCCTGGGTAGAGTGACTGACATCATAGCTCACAACAACTTCAAACTCCTGGGCTCAAGAGATCCTCTTGTCTCAGCCTCCCCACTACCTGGGGCTACAGTCACCTGCCACTGTGCCTGGCAAGTTTTTGTTTTTAGTAGAGATGGGGTCTCACTGTGGCTCAGGCTGGTCTCAAACTCCTGAGCTCAAGCAATCCACCCACCTCGGCCTCGCAGAGTGCTAGGATTATAGGTGCGAGCCACGGCACCGACTTCTTATGCTTGCCTCCACCTGTCAGTGAAGGACTCAAGTATCCTGCAAACCTCCATTCCCTTTCCTTGTATGTTTCTGCGAGTGCCCTTGAAAGATTTTCCAACCTTTATGGTTTCACCAAATTCTGCTTTGCCCAAGGAGCCATCTTTCTGGTGGACAGAGCCTTGAGAGTGATGTGAGTCACAGTTTGAAGTGTGTTGTCCACTGCTTTAGAATGTCACAGGTTTACCTCAGCTCATAGGTGGATCAGAAGTACACTTCTATGTTACTGTCAATCTCATATTAATTAATTCATGTGGCACTTATTGCAATCTGTGTATTAGTTTAATAATCTGTTATGAGCACAGCATTATAATTGCTCCTTTTATTGTAGGGAAGACATTGGACCTCCAGTTCTCAGAATTACCTTCCCTTCAAAGCCCTGGGTCAGACTTTGTCAACAGGAAATACTTACATGAGTTTGGAATATGAAGAGGAATGGCTGTTACTATTCTCAGGCAGAAGCAACCAGAAGTAGGGACAGCTGTGATTCACCTTGCAGCCCCAGGTTGATTGTATTAGTCTGCTGGGACGCCTGAACAAAATATCATAGACTGAGTGGGTTAAACTACAGACATTTATTTTTAAAAGTTCTGGAAGCTGAGATGTCCAAGATGAGTGTACCAGCATGGGGAGGCTCTGATGAGCATCCTGTCCTATCTTATAGGTGCCCACCTCCTTACTGTGTCCTCACATGGTGGAGAAGGAAACCCTCTGGTGTCTTGTAAGAATGTTAATCCGCTCATGAGACCCACAATCTCATAAACTCATTTAAACCTATTTATCTACCAAAAGCCTCATCTTTTTCAATACCATCACACTGGAGATTCAATATATGAATCTTGAGGGTACACATTCAGTCTGTAGCTGCTGAGCTATT
Source organism: Perodicticus potto (assembly GCA_963574655.1). Classification (NCBI taxonomy): domain Eukaryota; kingdom Metazoa; phylum Chordata; class Mammalia; order Primates; family Lorisidae; genus Perodicticus; species Perodicticus potto. Next base: position 27,548 of record CAUYRH010131020.1, on the reverse strand, counting down.
GGGTGGGATCATTCCAGAGAGAATAGCGTGACCTTCCTGGAGGAGTTTTGAGAATCATCCTTTTGGTGCTTTAGTTTGAGATTGCCTTACCCCTGGTTATATAAATTCATAATTCCCTGTATTAAAAGTCTTCAACATTAGAATGCAGAGAATAGCTTTTGTTTTTATTAACTGAACTCTGGTGGATACCCCAATCTTTAACAGGGTAGAATTAAGAAGTTCTGTGTAAGTAACTTCTTCTGTTGACTCACAGCCTCCAGCCAACCCACTCATCTCCTTATACCTCTCCTCCCCCACTAAGCAGCATGCTACTACAATTGCTGCTGGTGAGACAAGCAAAGCAGATTCAACCATTAGAACATCTGACACTTTGGCTGACACAGTGGTTAACATGCATTGGCCTTGCCAACACAGAAAGGTCTCTTTGTCACTGTGATTTCTGCTATAGATGTTCTATACCTTGTCTATTTTCTAATCAACAGGCAGAACCTCATTTCACAACTAGAATCCTGAGCTACGTCAACAGCAAACTGTATCCTTCCTTTACTTTAGAAGAGGATCCTCCTGTGTGAACCTGGGGATGCCTAAATGTATTCAAAGGAGATGGTTGAAATGATGGAGACCGACTGGACTTACCGCTTCAGTCAACACATGATATTTCCAACTTCGCGCTCCAGATCCCGACTGCTGTTATGAGAAAGTCCTTCAAAGGGTCTCTAGCACTCCTGCGTGTCTTGCCAGTACGCCACGGATGCAAGGCACTGTGTGCTATTTGAGGGAGCTATGTGTTTACACAGAGCTGCCTTAGGGGACTGGGCCCTGTCCTCCCCCGTGACCAGCAGCAGGCCTGCTCACTGCTCACCATGAAAGTGGTAGAGTCCCGAAGTCGGTGTTTCTCTGCTGTAACACAATCCACGGAGCACGCAGCCATCTATCGGGACATACTGCCATCACCCCCACAGACTTGGGAGGGGCAGCAAGAGGAATTGACACAAACATGCTGGTGCCATTGCTGCGTGCTGTGCCCTGCATGATTGATGAAGTCCTTTGTCTCAAAAGCAGGAGTCTCATGTCTCCTGCCAGCTTCTAAGAAGCAGAAACAGGCTAATTTATTTAGTTTTAAGTAAGATAAAATCAAATTCCAGAATTGACAACTGGGACACACAATTTGCATGTCAAATACTGAAGAGGGGCCCCCACTTCCCTGCCGTTCTTCTTCTGTTAGCTTCTTGAAGACAAGAATTTCAATTTTATTTCATTCCTTTTTGTAGCCCAATAGCTTTATATATTTTGTAAATATATTAGCATCCATTAAATATTTACTGAATGAATCAATTAAAAAAAATTGTATTGTTTTCATCTCTTCTAAACATTTGTCAGAATACCTCAGAATCTTTGTGGAAACACAGATTCATCTCTGAAATTCTGATTCTGTAGAAATTTTGACATTTTTTTAAATATGAGGATTAAATATACCAGAGTTTGTGAATTAACTCCAGGTTCTCAATATAAATTACCTACTTCTCTACCCCTTATTTCTAAATCATTCATTTTATAAGACACATAAGCAACTTCTCTGCATTATTTATTTACTTTATATTAAGAATTTTAACAATGATCAAAATTAGTTGTAAATTTTTGGTTGTTTTTTTTTTTTTAATATTCTAACTTTCCTGCTAAAATCTCTGTGGAATAAGATCAGGCATCTATAAAATGAGTTCAAGGAACTACTACTTCCTCTGCTTTCTTAATATAAATGCTCCATCTCTATTAACTACTGTAGTATTGAGAAGCCTGTATCCCAAATGGCAGAGAGGCTACATCTTTTCTACTTTTTCTGCATTATCATCTCTATTGGCATTTAACTACCTCTAACATTATAATTAGTGATTCTTACAACAACTGTGATGGTTATGAGTTTTCTGGTTGATATTTTTTTCCAGACAGCTCAGAGACTTACTGTAGTTTTCCCCAGATATTCGGTATTTACATATCACTAGAAGCTCCTGGTGCTCTCTCAAGCCTAATTGCCACCACGTCCCTCACTGATTCCACAGTTTAGGGTCATGGTTTTGTGGCTGTGCTTTAGAGAGGCTTGCAGTAGGCCAGTAAAAATGAACCAGTGGGTACAAATCAAGTGCATTTGGCCAATGTGATGGCATTTGCCAACCTCTGAAGTAAGAGCTCAGCTCCCTGGTTTTGGAATGGCAGAATGCATTTTGGTTTTAATTTTCTAATTTGTGGTTCAGAATGCCTCAAGATTTAGTCAAGGATTAAGCTTGTGGTTTAACTTCCTTTCTCTTAGGGGTATATGAAGTGTTTGAGTCAAGCCACCAACCCATATCCCTGCAAATGAAACCTATTTGCATTTCTCATGTGTGTAAGCCTAGTAAATGTTGATTGCTTCCAGTTCACTGACAGCACCAGTGTGCTTTCCATTTTGTTACCAAATAATAAAACCTCAAACAGAGGCAGTGTCTCTGGGCTTAACAGGAAGCATGACTCACACCTCTAACCACGGGAAACAGCAGTGATGCACTTAACTCGTTTAAAATGCTTGTTAGCATCAACTTAGTAACATACATTAGAAATAGTGGCCTTCCCAGCATAGTCTTTCCCACTGAGCAAGTTGCAGGATGAAGGACAATTTTAGTTCAATAAGGGAATGTATGAAATAATACATACTGTGTCCTAACGGCCCCGGGAAAAGAACACTGGCATAATTTTATAATTATACATTTATTTTTCTGCATCTCTGCTTCTGTATAAGGATTTGTTTTTAGTTAAAATGCAAAACAAAAGCATTATAAAACTGCCAAACATAAACACACACAAAAAATCTCACGCTGACTTAAATAATAAAGCCAATATTTGGTTTAGAGCCAGGTTAGTGGACTTTAGGCAGTGTTTGATGATCAGGGTTGGCTCTGTATTTCTCTAATTTTCTTAGTTTTGTTGTTGTTGGAGGTGGCGGTGGTGTTTGCTTGTCATAGTAGGAAGATGGCTGCAGCAGTGACAGGATACATATCTCTAACCACAGGATCTGGAATAACAAAGCTTTTTATCTTTATCCAACTACTGAATACAAGTACTAGGCTTTACTGATGGGACAAAATTAGGTCACATCTCTGCCTCTGCACACATCACTAATCATTGAGGACAATGAAGGGTTTAGGCCTGGACCCCTAACTATCCTGGGCCTATAAAAGCAAAAGCAGTTCGCTGCCTGGCCCAGGCTGTTTAGCCCTCTCACCTCATCCCCCAGAACTAAGAGAGGGTTCACCACTAAAGTCAGCTAAATCCAGGGCACTAAACACCGCATTGACATGGGCTTACAGGGAAGAAATCCACAGTGTCACTACAATGTGTGAACAAGTATTGGCCTGCAACTGGGGAGATTTATGTTGGTGACTCCAGCATTAGCAAATTTATCTCTGTGATTTTGCCAGATCTCCTACTCCCGTGGTTCTCAACCTTCCTAATGCTGCGGCCCTTGAATACAGTTACCGCTGTCCTAATCTGATACTTCAGTTGTGTGTTCATTGTCCTTTTATAGTGGATGTTTTCTTCAAAATGACTCCTAGGCTTTATCTTTGTGTGTCTTTATGCCCTTCCCAACTCCTACCCAAAATTTGAATCTAGTTTATGCAACCTTATTATGATACCAAAAATAACTCTGTTACTTAAATGCCATATGGAATAAATAAATATTTGAAAACAAATCAAACTTAATTCCCTGTAAAAATCCTCAGCATTGGTTACTTTGATTAAATATGTAAGGCCAGCAAAGGCCTAGGCTATTGGCAGGCCTATAAAGGAGAAATGAAAGGAATTAGAAAGCAAGAGACTAACGTCACTTTGTGAATTGATGAAGTGATGGCAGAATTGTTATTTTTATAACTTCCCAGAATAAAAAGAAAAAAAAAAAAAAAGATGGGATTGCAGCTGCAAATTGGCTGGTGATCAGAGCCCGGCAGGCTGTGTGAGGGCACTTGCACTGTGTATGAGAGGAAGGGATCATCCTGACTCTCATTTACTGTACATTAATACACCTTGAAAACAACCAGAACAGGAGGGAAATCTTACCACCTTGTTCAATTCTATTTAAGTAACAAATAATAGTGGAGCAAGCGCGCTGTCCTAGGCTTAGCAGAGAAGGAGATTATAAAGAGAAGGAAGAGACTGAGTCTGTTGTCAAGCAGATTACACAAAGAAATGAGATAATTATCTAACATTAAAAAGTAATTTTAAAAACAAAATCCCCAAACATGGCTGCCTCTAGCCATCTATGCCACTCATGGTGAGATCAGGGAGGGAGGACTCCAGTGACTCTCTAGCTGGTGGGGGAGGAGGGTCGGTCCTGTCCAGAAACATTGCTTTGAGGGAACAGGGAGGCAGCAGGAGACTCTAGGAACCAAGGAAGAGGTCAGGAGCAGAAGGCAAGTGCTTGTGTGCTGGCAGAAGTCTGCACATTCCAAGGCAGATTTCAGACAGAGAAGGTTTGCCCTGTAGGCTTTTCAATTTTTTTTGGACCTGGGCACTTGCTGGAGTTACTGTGGAAGAACTTGGGCAAGCAAGTGATCTTGAATAGTGCCCATGGGCCAGGATTGAGCCATTGGGTGAAGCAGAGCTCTTATCATTCAGCTCCTGGCCTGGTGTAGCCATTGTGGGAAAGCAAAGTGGGAGGAATAGCCCTTAGGGTCCTAGTGCCAGGCTAGTTCTGGAGTGCCTACAGAGCAAGGCAGCCACCTGTAGGGAGACTTGAGCAAAACACACTTTCCTCGCAAAGCCATTGTGAGGCCAAGGGACTCAGGACAATACCAGGAAGACAGGACCAGTTCTCCTAGGCAACTAGTGGCTCCCAACTCCCATCTTATACAGATGTATCAGTGTTATGAATAGCATCTCATACCTCAGAATGTTATCTGTTATCTAGGGAATACTTTGCATACCTATATATATTTCAATTTTTTCCCCTATATATTTTTTTGGTATTTATAGTTTTTCATTTTTTCTTTCTTCAATAGTAAGGGCTCCATTTTTCTGACAGTTTTTCTACTCCTTTTCCCCCCAATTTTTGCCCTGAAATTTTCTTTTGTTTTCTTTTTTTGAGACAGAGTCTCACTATGTCACCCTCGGTAGAGTGCTGTGGCATCACAGCTCACAGCAACCTCGAATTTTTGAGCTTAAGCTATTCTCCTGCCTCAGCTTCCCAGGTAGCTGGGACTACAAGTGCCCACCACAACACCTGCCTATTTTTTGTTTGCATTTGCCATTGTTTTAACTGGCCTTGCTGGGCTCAAACCCTCCAGCCTCAGTATATGTGGCTGGCACCTTACCCTCTGAGCTATGGGCACTGTTACCCTGAAGGTTTTTTGTTTCTTTGTTTATTTTTTGTTATATTTATATTTTTCCACTTTTACATTCTTCAATGATATGGACACCATTTTTGCTATGGATTTTCTGCCCCTTTTATTCTTTCTTTCCTTTCCATTTCTCTCCTTTTCCCCCCCTTTTTATAAAGATTATTATACTTTTCTCATCTTTCTCACATAAATTTCTCTAACAATTAAGATATACCCCCCTTTTTTACATCTTATATAATTTTATTTTCAATTTTTTAATATACTTTTATTAGTCTTTTTTCTTTTATTTTCTGATCTGCTTTTTTCTTTTTTTCTGATCTGCTTTTGTCTTTGTCAATCTGTAGTCCTTTTATGGGACAGAGCTTCACTCTGAGGGCTAGGATGAGATGCCACAGCATTGGCGTGGCTCGAGAAGACCTTGATCCCCTGATCTAGGGATCCTTCTAGCTTTGGCCTTTGGAAAGACACTATTGGTAGATCTCCACTGCAACAGACTGCTGTGGGTTTTTTTTTTTTTTCTTCTCTATTTGGTGAAGGTGGGATTTTGGTTTTGCTGAAGCTGATAAGGAGCTCCTGACCTCAAGGGATCCACCCTTTCCAGCCCTGTCAAAGGCTGGGAATTGTGGGTATGGGTCAAACACCACTCTTTCTCTAGTCTCCCCCTTTCTTTTCTTTTCTTCTTTTTGTCAATCTTTCCTTTTACCCTCTTTTCTTTTTCTTTCTTTCTTTCTTTCTTTTTTTTTTTTAATTAAATCATAGCTGTGTACATTAGTGCAATCATGGGGTACAATATACTGGCTTCACATACAATCTGAAATATTTTCATCTTTTCTCTTTGTCTATCTTTTCTCCCTTCTTGCTCTCACTCTTCTCTTCCTTTTGTTTCTATACCAAAAGAACACTTCAACACCAAAGCATAGAGACAAAGTAGTTTAAAGAGAAGGAGAAAGCAAAAGGAAAAAGTCAGTAAAGGAAGCAGATAAGAAGAAAACACACATGAGGATATCCTCGCAATGTGAAAAACCAGGACAGAGCAAGCCCTTCCTCCCCTGCAAGGGATTATTGATGTAGCTACTGCAGAGGATTCCACCTATAAAGAAATGATAGAAATGACAGAATGGGAATTTAAAATGTGGATGGTAAAAACAATGAAGGATATTGCTAAGAGAGTGGAAAATAATGAAAACAAAATCCAAAAATAAAACCAAATAAGGGATGAAAGATATGAAAACTATAGCAAAGATACAGGGGAGTTTAAGGATTTGAAGGTGTCCATCAGGGAACTTAAAGAAAGCATCAATAGTAGATTAGACCATGGAGAAGAAAGAATCTCAGAGCTAGAGGATAAAGCTCTTGAACTAACACAGGCAGTTAAAGAGACAGAAAAGAAGAGAGAGAAAGCTGACTATTCACTCAGAGAATTATGGTACTTTATTAAGTGTTCAAACATATGAATTATAGGCATCTGGGAAGGGGAAGAAAAATGCCCCAGAGGAATGGAAGCCTTACTGGAGGATATTATAAATGAAAATTTCCCAAGTATCACCAAAGATTCTGACACACTCCTTTCAGAGGGATAGTGAACCCTGCTTAGTCTACGGACATTTCAATTCTAAATATTTATGCACCTAATTTAAATGCTCCAAGATTTATGAAACAGACCTTAATTGATCTGAAAAAGATGATATCCCATAATACCATAACAGTAGAGAAATTTAACCCTCCTCTTACAGAGCTGGAAGATCTTCTAAACAGAAACTAAACAAAGGTATAAGGAACTTAAACATGACCCTAGAATAACTATGCTTAATAGACACACACAGACCACACCATCCCAAAGCTAAGGAATATATGTTCTTTTCATCAGCCCATAGAACATTCTCCAAAATAGATCATATGTTAGGACACAAATCAAACCTCAGCATAGCCTTTGTATACACCAATAACAGCCAAATTGAGAAGCAAATCAAAGAAACAATTCCCTTAAAGAAAATGAAATACTTAGCAATACTCCTAACAAAAGAGGTGAAAGACCTTTACAGAGAGAATTGTGAAACCCTAAGAAAAGAAATCATGGAAGACATTCACAAGTGGAAGAACATACCATGCTCTTGGCTGGGAAGCACTAACAGTGTTAGACTGCCTATTCTACCCAAAGCAATTTACAGATTCAATGCAATCTCCATTAAAATGCCAACATCATACTTTGAAGAATTGGAAAATAGTACTTCATTTCTTATGGAACCTGAAAAATCTCTGCATAGCCAAGGCTATTCTTAGTAATAAAAACAAAGTCAGAGAAATCACTCTACCAGATTTTAGGTTATATTACAATTCCATAATGATCAGCATTGTATTGGTACAAAATAGAGACATAGACATATGAAATGTAATAGAAACCCAAGAGATGATACCAGTGTCTAGTTGAAACTAAACAAAAGCATACAGCAGGGAAAAGAATCCCTCTTCAACAAATGGTGGTGGGAGAACTGGATACCTCCTGAAAAAACTGAAACTGGACTAAAACCTTTCACTACTTACAAGAATTGGCTCAAGAGGGATAAAAGATTTAAATCTAAGACATGAAATGACAAGAATCTTAGAAAAAAGTGTGGGAAAAACTCTTGATGAGGTAAGTCTGGGGGAAGATTTTATTACATAGATTTCAGCAGCCTTTACAGCAGCAACCAAAATTAACAAATGGAACTTAATTAAGCTGAAAAGCTTCTGCACAGCTAAGGACACAACAAATAAAGTGAAAAGGCAACCATCAGAATGGGGAAAGGTATTTTTATAGTACAAATCTGAAAAAAAATGTTCATAATTAGAATCTACACAGAATTCAAAATTAATCAATAAAAGAAAAGTGCAAACAATCTCATCTACCACTGGGCATGAGATGTGACCAGAACCTTCTCTGAGGAAGACAGAGGAATGGAGAACAAACATTCGAAAAAATGCCCGGTTGTCAGAGAAATGCAAATCAAAAGCACCCTGTGATATCACCTAACCCCAGCAAGAATACCCCACATCACAAAGTCTCAAAGCTGCAGATGCCGGTGTGGAGGTGGAGAGAAGGGGACACTTTTACACTGCTTGTGGGACTGCAAACTAATCCAACCTCTTTGGAAAGAAGTATTGATAATGCTGAAAGAACTTAATGATTCCCCATTTGGCCTCTCAATCCCATTACTAGGCATCTACCCAGAAGAAAAAAAATCATTTTATCATAAGGACGTTTGCGCTAGTTCATTTATTGCAGCTCAAGTTATAATTGCCAAAATGTAGAAACAAACTAAATGCCCACCAATGCAGGAATGGATTAACTAGCTGTGGTATATGTATACCTTGGAATGCTATTCAGCCATAAAAAAGATAGAGATTTTCCATTTTTTGTATTAACCTGGATGGAGTTGAAATACATTCTTCTTAGGAAAGCATCATAAGAATAGAGAAGGAAGAATCCAATATGCTCAATACTAATATGAAGCCAGTAGATGATCTAATACACACCCACATAATAGAAAAACTCAAATCAGTAGGGGAACAAGAGAGCAAGGAGAGGGAAGGAGGAAGGGTTTTGAGTGTTCTCTCAATGGGCACAGTGTTAGGGGGTATGGCACACATCTTAGGGGTGGGACACAATTATGAGGGACTCTACTTAACAAATGCAAACATTGTAATGTAATTCTTTGTACCCTCAAATTAACCTGAAAAAAGAAAAAAATTAAAAAAATCTCGATTAAAGAATATATTTTTAAAAATCCTACAAGTTCCATTTTAGAAGAGGGAAGTGATTCCATTTGGTGAGTGTCACTAGTGATATCTACTATGTATAATGACACGATTTAATTGACATTGGATAATCTGTCTCCAATTTTATGTTCTCAAAAGAGAAAAAAAGGAAGCTCTGAATAAAGTCTTATAATTTTTAATTTACTGATAAAGCAATGTAAGATTAGATAACTTTACATACATTTCTCAAAAACTCTGTCCCCAAGTGTTACAGCCAATAAGAAAAGAGAAGTTTTCTGTGATACTAAAGTATGTCTTTCCTCCCATATTGTGAGGGACTTTCTCTGAGTTAAGCATTTGAGCATTGTGGTGAAACATTGAAGTAAGACAGAACTGAGAGAAAATTAAGGTCTTCACCTCCAGTGAGATGTCATTGTGGAATCAATCTCTGGCTAGATTTTAATAGCCTAACAAATAGAGATTTGTGTTGATAAATTTTATATGTAAAATTTATTTTCTTGTACCATGACAGAGGGAAGGAAATTAATTTATTCCTGATAAAAAGAGGAGGATCATTTAATGTTTTTTCTGCAAACAATTGTTGACTGTTAGCTTTTTGTTCCTCACCAAAGAAACGAAGTTCATTAAGGCAATGTTTCTATCCTTAAGAAGTTTATACTCAAAGACTATACACAAATACATTGTCAATTACATACAAAGGGATAGGTACTATTAAACAGAGATGCACTACCTATAACTTGGTGTGAGAAGAAAGAACTGGGAAGAAAGGGAGGTATGAAATCAGAGAGATCCAGATATGGTTATATTCTGAATTTAAGAAAATACTCAGCTGAAAAGGGGAAGTAGAATTCAGTTTCAAGCAGGAGAAACTTCACTTAGGAAGATCTAAAAAGAGAATGTCACCTGCACTGAATACAAGCACACAGTGCGTTGGAGGGAGATTTACTTTGATTTTGTTTTCTGTATGTCACAGTCTCCAAAATTTTTATTGTGAAATATACCAATGAACATGTTTGAATACGAACATCCAAGGTATGTATTCCTGTGATTATCCACTGCTGTTCCATGATATAAATATAGCTAAAGCTCAACTTATGTCTAATTAAAAAATCAATAATAACAATAATAGTATCAATAATTGCTACTCTTTATTAATCAAGGAAATGTCCTTAAAACTATTCTAAGTGGTTTTTGGGAATTAACCTACATACCTTTTGCAATGACCCTATGGAATATATAATAATATTAACCCTATTTTATTAGCAAGAAAAATACAGTTGTAAATATATACTTTAGCTTTTTCTGTACTCACTCCATGGACCATCTTGTACACAAGAACTCTCTGCAGTAGAAGTTATATGGACCAGGTGCAGTTGCTATGCAGAGACCAGGTATGGCTGTGACACTCAGGGACTTGTTTGACTACCCTGATGAATATCAGAAGTGCTTCAAATTGTGTGTGTTATGTGTGTGTTGAAGGGCAGTAAAAGCCAATGGTAAATGTCATTGAACGTTTCTTCTTGCCTTTGGTCTTCCATCAAATGATTTTTGTGTTCAGTCCTGTGATTAAACAAGTAACTTCTCTTGATCTTTATTATCTCTTTAGCATGCTTCACCTCTATCTGCTATTGAATAAGGATAGTATTGGGGCAAAGTGATTTGCTGGGTGCCTGAGATTGTAGGGAGAAAAAGGAGTATCTTTATGCACTCATATCATGGCTAAGACTCTATAACAAGAGGTGGATTAACAAGGGAAATGCATACAAATTTATTTCATGTAAGTTTTATGTGATATCGGAAACTCTGTAAATGAAGATCCAAAGAAAATACACATGGAAGCCTATGTATTTTTATGCTTAGGTTTGAAGAAGCACAGATAGTTGCTGAGAAGGATGGATGGACAGAGGAGGTATTCTCTAATAGTAATAACTGGGAGAAATTAGAAGATCTGCATGTTCAGATTCCTCTCTGTGTCCTTGTGTCTTCAGAGATAGGACAATCCTTTCCTCTGGGTATAGAGAGAGTACCTCTGGAATGAGGTTCTTAGGACCTACTTCAGAGGAAGATAATTCTTTTTTTGAGACTGTCTCACTCTGTCATCCTGGGTGGAGTGCTGTGGCATCATAGCTCACAACAACTTCAAACTCCTGAGCTCAAATCGTCCTTCTGCCTCAGCTTCCCAAAATACTGGCATCTGCCATGATGTCCAGCTAGTTTTTCTGTTTACAGTAGAGATGGGATCTTGTTCTTGATCGGGCTGCTCTCCAACTCCTGAGCTCAAGCAATGCACTCACCTCAGCCTCCCAGAGTGCTGGGATTATAGGTGTGAGCAACTCCGCCAGCCAGGATGGTACTTTTTCCATAGCCTGCTTCAGGGGAGAAGTATAGGAGGTGAAACTGAACTTCCTGCTCTGCTCTTCTCTCTAATGCCAAGGTGCTGTATTTTGTGGTAGGATGTCTTAAACCTCAACGATGGTAACACAATTTCATTATTATTTAAAATCAGTGTTTTGATGCTTATGATTATATTCTTCAAAACCAATGGCATCAAAAAGGACTTTTAGGCTCGGCGCCTGTGGCTCAACGGGCTAAGGCGCCAGCCACGTACACCTGAGCTGGCGGGTTCGAATCCAGTCTAGGCCTGCCAAACAACGACGGCTGCAACCAAAAAATGGCTGGGCGTTGTGGTGGGTGCCTGTAGTCCCAGCTATTTGGGAGGCGGAGGCAAGAGACTCGCTTGAGCACAGGAATTGGAGGTTGCTGTAAGCTGTGATGCCACAGCACTCTACCCAGGGTGACAGCTTTAGGCTCTGTCTCAAAAAAAAAAAAAGACTTTTAAAACTGCTGTTGTTGGACAATACAATATTGTTTCCTTTATTTCTTTTTCAAAATTGCATTCTTGAAATTATACCTTTGTGGTATTTCTAATGAAGGAAATTTGGGGAAAAGTAAAAATATTGTGAAAAAATTATAAGACATTTCCCACCATCCAAGGAAGGCATTATTGACATTTTAATGTACCTCCTTTGCTAGTTATAAAGCATAGCAGTTCTAAACAGGTTTAGTTCTTTAATAAAGACCTCCATCCCCTTCTCATTCATTCCAGATCAGCATATTTCTCTTTATATATGGCATTTTATTAATAGTTTACTCTTTGCCAATTTTGGATATGTAAATTTACCCAGATTTCTTTTACAACAGCATTTTGATCACTAGACAAGAGAAAACTTCCAGCCCTTTATATAAGAAATGTCCTCATAATTTCTTTTGAAAGCCAATGTACTTATGAGTGCTTTGTTCTAAATCCCTTTCTTTTCTATCTTTTGATTAAACCCACAGTAAGTTTTGAAGTCTTTGAAATTTACAAAAAAATTATTTCAACCATTCCACTGTAAAAGATATCTGTTCATAAGAAAGAGAAACCAGTTATTTAGACATTTAAGAGGAGTAAAATGTACTACTGCTCTTTATGAAAATATGTAGGTCTCCATAATTGGGATTAGTATTGAGGATGGAGGGACCATCAAGGGAGTATACATATGAGGTAGGACAATAAAATACCCAAACTCATCCTAGAAAAAGTTCTTCATACCTCATTGCTGAATATTACCACGGTTACCTTCGAAGTACTCCTCTTGAGAAGTTATGCAGGGACACGAGTACCGGGTCCACCCTTCAAAGCAATTTTGGAATTCTTTTTCTGGAATGGCCATCAGAGATGTAGTCTTATGAGGTCTGACAATTAAGTCCATGAAATCATCCTAGAAAAAGTACTTTGATGGGGGACTAGGCTCTTGTGTCAGTGCATAGCTTCCCAAGGGGAGCACTTTGAAGGTGACTGTAGTGATGCTCAGCAATGAAGTACATAGCACTTTTTTTTTAAGGATGAGTTCACAAATTTAACTCTCCTACCTTTATAGCTTAATGTTGAAATATATACAAGTGGTTTAGTACTGGAGCTTGAGGATGTGGCTTCCTGAGAGTAGAAGGAGATCAGAGGAAGGCAGAGAAAAAAACTAGAAACGATAAATTTATTATGCAGGGGCTAGGAAGAGTTATCATTGTTACTTAAAGGACCTAAGATTCTGAATTTCTAAATGTACTTCCACCAGCCAAATCTGGATTAATTAATTTACTCAGTTGTAGTTTCTTTATCTGGAATAATAATTATAGGTAAGATTTATTGTCTAAAGTTGCACAGCCAATAGGTAGCTCAGCCAGATTCCAACCTCAGCATTCTACCCTACCCTCAGAGACCACATACTTGGTAGCTCTACCATAGCAGTGCAGTGTAAAATTGGATGCGTGACTTCCAGAAGCAGAATGGTATTCTTACAGCATTGCCTGTGGAGTCCTTAGGATGACAGGGTCCCTAAGATCCTTCCAGGAAATTTGTAAATTCAAAACTCTTTTAATAGTAGCAATAGAAATTTTTCTGCTTATTTTCACCATGTTGAAATTTGTGTTCTTAGTGCAAAAGCAGAGGTGGATAACATTCCTGATGTCTTAGCACAAATAAAGGCAGTGACACCAAACTTACTAGAAGTCATTGCATATTTTGCATCATTCATTCACATTAAGAAGAAAAGACATAAAATGTTTTGTTCAATATCTATCTTTGAGACCATGTGTAGTAACAGTCTGTGTGAAAAAAAAAGAAGTACTTATAAAGAACAGCTACTGGATATCAAAGTATGATAGCTATTTCAAGGAAATGTGACTAGTTCTAGTAAGCTAAATCGGTCATATTTATTTATTTATTTATTTATTTATTTATTTTTGTATTTTGTATCTTTATTGCCCTCAGTATAGTGCCATGGCGTCACACAGCTCACAGCAACCTCCAACTCCTGGGCTTAGGCGATTCTTTTGCCTCAGCCTCCCGAGTAGCTGGGACTACAGGTGTCCGCCACAACGCCCGGCTATTTTTCACCACGGGCTCTGCCCAGTCACATTTTTTTTAAAAAAGTAAACATGGTTTTATTAGAAAGAATGCTTTTCTTTCTCAGACAAAATCTATGATTATTCACACTTGGGTAGTAGAGAAGTTTTGTTGAAAATGGAAGAAGTGAGCTTGCCACTTCAAACCAACAACTGTCACGTATTTATTGTCAATAACAAAATCTAAGTGTTCAAGTGATAATCAGAATTTTGTAGAATTTGTAGCCACCTTCACTTTCTAGTAAAGATTTTTCTAAGACTGGAAGTGATATTGGTAAATGTGATTGTATAATGAACTCTGTCAGTATTTGAAAGAGCTACATAGTTCCATAAGTTAATATATTCCAAATAGCTAATTAATAACACTAAAAAGGCTTAAATGGATAATAGATACATTCACAATGCATAATAAACAGATTCTAATTAACACATTCCAAAAAGCTTATTGATATGATTTTAGATAACATACTACAATTAATTTTTAAGAAACTACTATTTTTTGAGTTTCACTGTGATAGAAAAGAATAGTATTTTCAATTATCTGAAAAGACTATTAAGATATGCTCCATCTTTCAATTACATAACAGTATGAGGCATGCTTTCTTTATTTAGTTCAACCAGTACAACATATTACATTAGATTTCATGCAGGAGCAGATATAGGAATTTATTTTATTAAGCCAGACATTAAAATAATAGCATTGTATTAATTAAATATTCTTATTCTCAAAAATTTAGTTATATTTAATTTTAAAATATGATTATTAGCATAATATGGGGCTATTTTATGTTTTAAATGATAAAATTAAAATCAATAAAAGTAATTTTGAATTTCCAAGTTTTAAATCTAATATGATAAATATTCATAAGTGTACCCACATAAGCAAAAGTTTTTGGCATCCTTAGTAACTTTTAGGAGTATAAAATTGTCCTAATGGAATACATTGAAAACCTATTTACTTAGATTTAAAACTCGGTTTTACTTAGTCTCTGTTTCCTTCCATAAAAATGGCATAAGAATAATAGCAACTTTTAAAGAATAAGATGAGAAAAGCTAACATTCTAAGAATAGCAATGGTGATCTGTAGAAGGACTCAGATAAAAGAGGAGGAGACAATTCTAGAGGAATTGCTGAGTGAGTGTGTGAAGGTGTGAGGAGAGAGTAGATTGTTGGTGTGAGTGCCAATGTTCTGGGTGGGGCGACTATAAAAATGGTCTTGAATTTTAGCCTGATGAGGGATGGAACAAAAATAGATTTGGGAGTGGTGGGAGGGGGAATGATGTTTTCTAGTTTGGATGTGTTGATTTGCAACTTTCAGAGGATGAACATTTTGTGATATTGATATGGAAGTTGAAAATATGAGTTTCTGCTCAAGGAAATGGACCAAGCTCAGGAATATGAGTTTGATAGGCACTAACAGCTTCACATGTAAATTAATGGGGCAAGCAAAATTACTAGGAAAACCATGTATACAGATAAAAGAAAAAAATTAAAGATGAATGCATCATCTTCAGGACAGATAGAGAAAGACAAATATAAAAAGAATATTAAAAATAATAAATTTGTAGTCAGAAATAAAAGAGAATGTTTTAAGGGTATATGATGAGAAGTTCAAGAAATCAGTTTTAAATACTGAAAAACAAAGTTAGATAAAGACTGGGAAAAGTCCAATAGTTAGACTAGTAACTCTTATAATAGTCCAAACCAATAGTTCTCAAACTCTTTCAGGCATCAAAATTACCTGAAGGACTAGTTAAAACACGACTGGGCCTAACTCTAAATTTTCAGTAGGTGTCTGGTCAGGCCTCCAAATGTGCATTTCTAACCAATTCCCAGGTGATACTGGTGCTGTTGGTCCAGGTACCACATAGGAAACCATTGGTGTAGGAAATTCGATCTCTGTCAATCTTTGCCAGAGAAGAGTAGCAGGGATGGGAGATTGGAATGGAGGGAGGTTTTTGAGAAGTCAGAAAGTGAACCCAGCAATTTATTTTTAAGGAACTTGGGCACAAAAAATAGGTCAATACTTGCAAAAGATGAAAGATATAAGAAAGAATATTTGAAATGAAAATAAATAAGTAGATAAATAAAATGTAGAGACTTGAAATTATTTATATCTGATGTTGAAATGGTCAAAAAAGAGGATAAAAATGCAGGAAATTGTGGAAATGGGATCCAGAGTCCAGGTGTGGGGATTAATGTGGGGCAAACTAGAATATTGGTCATAAAGATGACCCAGCAAAGGGTCACTGTGATATCATAGGTGCCCTAGATAATCATTGTCAGAGTTAATATTTCAATAACTCTATAGCAGGGGTCCTCAAACTACGGCCCGTTGGCCACATGCATTGGTGTGAATTGTATTTGTTCCCATTTTGTTTTTTACTTCAAAATAAGATATGTGCAGTGTGCATAGGAATTTGTTTACAGTTTTTTTTTTTTTTAAACTATAGCCCAGCCTTCCAACGGTCTGAGGGACAGTGAATTGGCCCCCTGTTTAAAAAGTTTGAGGACGCCTGCTCTATAGAATAGGGAGGAGAAGAAATGTTCCTCAAGAACCCATGGGAAGAGGGAAAGAATGGTTTTATCTATAAATAAATTAATTGGTATCAGTTTTGAATTGTAAAGAAATTAATAAAATTCAAAGAAGAGGGATGTCTTGCAATGAATAAGTGGAGGAAAGTTTGTCTGTGGTCGACAGAGCCATGGTGGGCATCCTCTACGATAATTCCCAATGAGCCCCATCTCCAGAAATCTATTCCCTTTGAGTGTAGGCAGGCCTTGTTTCTACTGAACATACAAGAGTAATGGAGTGCTACTTCTAAGACTAGGTTATAAAAAGATAGCCATTTCGATCATGGGCCCTCTCTCACACTCTCTCAGATTTCTGGCCCAGCTAGAGGCCTGTGTTCAGCTCTTGGTTTTACTGACATAAACCTCAACTAGGATATAATACTGTTTTTCTGAGTAATAATTAAAAAAAAGTCAGTGGTCAGATTGTGAAATTCCACAAATCTCAGTTTTTAAGGATATATTCACTGTCTTAAGCAGGCAGATATGCTATTTTGCTATCTAAAATTTAAGATTAGGAGGAATTTTGTCAAATCTACCAAACTACCCTTCTTGTAAACTATTGATAAAGACAATTGTGTTTGTAGTTATGATGAAGATACATTGAGTATATTTCATACTCCATAGATTCAGAGCTTTGAATCAGCTTGATAATCTGACGGATTCTAACTGTATGTGTGTATCTGTTCCTTTCCAAACTGCAAACCCAGATTGGAAAAGACGCTCTTGTAAATGTGAAGAGGACCACACCTTCGATGTTAACATAAGGAGAATATTTTTTCTTCTAGCTTTCCATTAACCTTAAGAATGAATGTTTTTTATTTTTTGTTTTGTTTTGTTTTTTTTGTAGAGACAGAGTCTCACTCTATCGCCCTCCGTAGAGTGCTGTGGAGTCACAGCTCACAGCAACCTCCACCTCTTAGGCTTGAGTGATTCTCTTGCCTCAGCCTCCCAGGTAGCTGGGATTACAGACGCCCGCCACAACGCCCAGCTAATTTTTGATGCAGTTCGGCCGGGGCCGGGTTTGAATCCGCCACCCTCGGTATATGGGGCCGGCGCCCTACTCGCTGAGCCACAGGCGCCGCCCAAGAATGAACGTTTAATATATCTTCTATCTATTCATCCATCCATCTGTCCTTTTATTCATCATATCTTTGGTTATTGAATGCCAACTGAATTCTAGTGCACTTGTCAAGGAACGGTTCCTCCTTTGCAGTTATCTCTTTACCACAACTATGCTAAGATGAAGAAGGAAAAACAGGTTTTTAGGTAAAGCATGTACCTTAACATGATGTACAAACTAGTATTTAAACTCTGCGATTACTGGAAAACCTCCAGAGGAAATGAACACCGGTGAAGTTTCTCTCTTTCCCTCTCTTCACTTTTCCTTCTTTCTGTTCTCTCCTTCCTTTCTTTTAAAAAAGTGCATGCACCCTTGATAAACAGACATAGAAGAATAGGTTTACATTGTATGTGTGTGGGTTCATGTGCTTTTCCTTCCTTTTCTTGGACCTGGCAAATTATAAGCAGATACTAACCATCACATTACAAAAATATTCCTGAATCACATATTCATAAGGAAGTAAAGACAATTTTCAAGCAATTGGGATAAAAGGTGCTATTCAAATGTTGGTAACATTGAAAATAACACTGATCTAAATTGTTTGAATAAGAAAATAATTAAACATAAGTACATTTTGAATGCACAGACATTCAAAACAATGAAAGGAACTAATTTGTTATGCGGATTTTAACTTCTTTCATCAGTTCTTACTTGAAGGATTATATATTGGAAAACCAGGTATTTTGTTGACTGCAAGGACTGATTTTAATGGAGGAAAATCGAAACTTCCTATGTTCAGCATCTCTAAAAAACTGCACAGTGTTCCCTATGCAAAATGGTTTCTCAATAAATGAATTTATAAGAAGCCTCAAGGAGAATGTTCATTTGTCTAGATAACATATTAAATTTAGGGTAAATGTTACTAAAAATATGCTAAAATAGTCTCTATCTGTTCCTGTAATAAAAGAAACATAGAATTTCTTCTTTACCATCAAAGCAGATGGCTCTAATGATTTTTCAAGCCATGGTTAATTCAAGTGCAAACAACAGAGATCGGTTGACAAATGTGTACTGAGAGTGAGACATTACTGTTCATAAATGCTCCTAACGTTTGTTTTGTCCTATCATTACTGGAAAATGGTATTTACCTAAGTTAAATTATTTGTGTGAACCATCCCTGAGACAGTGGTGCAGTTATAATAAATTACCTGTAAAGTAGATGAACATCACCTGCTTAATGTGGTTGTGGTAGTGCAATTGACCTCATGGAATAAGTGAGTACATCTATGTTGTTTAAGTTAAAATTTTATGAAAGCAACACAATGTCTTTTTCTATTTGGAAAATATATTTATTTGGATAGGTTCAATATATCCTCCGTAAGACACAGAAATAGTATATGTAATACAGTAAGTTTTGGATTATAAATGCTATAATTAATAAAAGTTATTTAGTACTATAAATGTCAAATAAGAGATAATTGAAAACATTCAGCACATGTCATTCAGGATAAAGCCCAATAAGCTAATTCATCAAGGCTTTTGAAATGCATCAAAACATTTACACAAATTTTTTGATTAATTTTTTCAGGTTGTTTGTGTGCTCTGGTTTTACCCAGAGTAGATCATAAATGAAATACATATGTTTATTTCTTTGGTAATACAAACACTCTTCTGAACACTCTGAAATTGAGTGTTTTTGAAAACTTTTATGTTCACAAAAGCTTTGTATCATTTTTATCAATATCTTTGCGGCCTAAAGTTAGAAGGTGATTGGAGATTTTAATCTTGTCTTATTATACATTACAGACAGATCTGGGGGATAAATATTCTTTCCCAGAACAGGCATTTATCACTTATTGATGTGAGTAATGTTTCCAATTAGGCCACACAAGCCTGTTTTCTTTCTTAACTGATCTTACTTGAGTTAAAATATATTTCATGATTTGTGATTGATGGTTTGCCAGATAAACCATTTAAAAGGTAGCAAGGATAGACAAAGGTGTTGGATGCCTCTGACTATAATAAATAACATGAGATACGTGTTAAGAAAACTGTGAAATTAGATATTGAAGAGCATTGATGCTTGGGGTTGTAGATGCTTTCATTCAAACTGGAATTATAAGCAAAAGAAAGTTGTATTCTAAATTGATTAAACATAGTAAAGTTACAGGTGGTATTGGTGATAACTTGCCATCTATTTTTCATGTTGTAGTAGTCTAATAACTGTTCCACTTTCACCACCACCCCCCAAAAGATTGATTGCACTTTAATAAACACTTTGAATTGAAACTTGTACCATTCTAACTCCTAAAGAATCTCAAATGTGAGAGCTAATGACATTATTAGTCTGAATTTTCATTTTCTGTAAGTATTTAATAATATGCTGAAACTGTATTTCTGTAGTTATATTCACAAAAAAACTTATTCTATACAATTTAGGCTTCTTATTCAAAAATTTGTGACTTCGTTTTCTGAGAAATCATAGAAAATGAATGTTTCTACTTGTGAGTTTTGAAAAGCAATATTCATAATTAAATAGTAACTTGGAAGCATGTTTGTTTGAATGAAATCAGTTGTCAATTCATTGTTTTATTGGTATTTCTATTTTTACCTTGCACACGATTCTCCAGGAAAAAGAAATACTCCCTGTGTTCTAAGTACCTTAGCAGGAGAATATGTTTGTTCTGAGCTATTTTTAGACTTTTATAATTATTAATAAGAAGTTTGTCCCAGAATTTTTAAGTTTGTCAGGCTCTGTTCTAGATACTAAAGATAATAGGCAGAATAGAACTATATCCTGAAGAAATGTAGCTCAAACCCTTTTGGTCTATAAACATTTTATACCACCTCTTAACTTAGAAAAGTGTGTGAGTTTGTGCAATTTATCAAACCCCTTCTCACTTGGTATAGTAAATGAGGTCTGACCTGCTATACTCAAATGCTGAATGTGGCCAACACATTGTTTTAATGTCAAGAGTGTCAGACAGAGCATTATGTATGAAAATCGTGATGTATCCATGCTTTAAAAATGTGTTATCATATTTCATTGAAAGAGAAAACACAACTTTACAAAGAAAGCAAACTCTCTCTGTAGGAAAATGTTCAAATGAGCAAGGAGAACTCAATATCAGGTTGTGATAGCCAGTATTTTTAAATCTTGACTTTCACACCCACCGTGAAAATTGTAGTTAGTACCTGGGAGGTAATAGCTAGGAATCCATGGCTCTTGGAATTAAGGTTTCCCTCTGAGAGCGAAATTAGACACAGTTGTCATGAAGCATCTGAGATCAGCCATTGATAGAAATAACTGAGCTAAGGTAATAAGCTATGACCAAAGAGTCATAGAAACATCGAATAACAAATTTCCATTACTAGGATGTTGGGTACCTGCCACAACATGGCTCAAGCCATCACTCAATTTTGTTTAATTCTGTCTACAAAAATAAAAACAAACAAATAAAAAAACAAAATGACCCCCCCAAATATATTGTTACAAGAGAACATAGAAAAACAAAGAGTGATATAAAAATCTCTAGTTGTGAGGTGAGCTACTTTTGAATGTCATCAATTTGGCTTGAACACGCCATGTTATGTTTTCTTCACATGTGTCAGTGGGTTGCCCAATTATTAAATTGCCTTTATACTTCTAAGACAGGCCTGACCACATCTTGATCATATCTCTAATGGTGTTCTTCAATATATTTAGACACTAGAGTAAGAGTGCATTTTTAAATGGGTGTGGTGTAAGGTGGGGTGCTGTGGCTTTTGGTCAAACTTGAGAGAGCAAGCCCAGTCTAGACAGGAGTCAAACAGGACATGTCTGTGGTCCAAACTCAGTATATCACCTCTGACGGACAAAAATTTATTGAGAAACACATTGGTTAAATGAGAGTTTAGGATTTCCTTCCTATTTCCTTTTGTATGAAGAAAAAATGGATATGATGATTAAAGTATACATGTATACATATGAAAAAAATATGCAGGGTATCTTAAAAGTTGCCTTTAAAGGTTCCATATATAAGGAAAATGGAAAATTCTAGCTAAATATACCTTTATTTATATAACACTCATTACAAAATTTTACAAATAGATGGCTAAGATGTGGATAATGTTTCATAAATATTTTATAAAATTTTATAATGAATACTCTGTAAATAAAGATGTATATATACACACGCACACAGTACATATACTACAATTTCCTATTTTCCCTATGTATGACAACTTTATGTGTGACCTGTGTGGCACCCTGTATATATTTGTGTATGCATATATACCGCCCGCACACACAAACATTTATCTTCATATGTTCCGAGGGTAATAATTTTTTTTTTTTAAATAGGGGAAGTAGGGCAACGCCTATGGCTCAAAGGTGTAGGACCCTGGCCCCATATGCTGGAGGTGGTGGGTTCAAACCCAGCCCTGGCCAAAAAAAAAAAAAAAAAAGTGCAAAAAAAAAAAAAAATAGGGGCAGCAGAGTTTACTCTTTTATCCTAGAGATGATACTGCCCTTTATTTTATGTTTGGATTTTCATTAAATCACTTGATTAAGATAATTTCGTCAAACAAAATTTTCAAGCTTTTTCAATATTGCACTTTGAAAAGAATAAAATATTTTAGAGTAATTTGTGGTTCCATTTTGCAAATTCCCCATTACCCTGAATATAAAACATAGGAGTTTGGTTTCCTCAGTCCAGAGAGAGTTCATCAACAAAGGTGGAGTTTGCATCTTATTGAGGCTAGGCAAGTTCCCCAAAACAAGCACTGGGCAACTTTTCTAGCAAATAAGTGTGCTGTGGCAATTGTAGTGAGTACAGATATTG
The DNA here is from genome assembly GCA_963574655.1 of Perodicticus potto. Taxonomy (NCBI): domain Eukaryota; kingdom Metazoa; phylum Chordata; class Mammalia; order Primates; family Lorisidae; genus Perodicticus; species Perodicticus potto. The sequence goes on along the minus strand of CAUYRH010131020.1, from coordinate 5,028 downwards.
TGATTGTCTCCTATTCCTCTCCCATCATTCTCCCCTGTATGGTAGCTGTGAGTTGGGGGCAGGTAAGAGGAGATGCTTGATTACCCTTGATTGACTCCAATAGGACAATCTTCCTGCCTCCTGCCACAATGATTGTCTCACAGGGTTCAGCAGAACCTTAGATTCTTCTGTTATTCCCCAGTCAATGACATTAATTTAGGAACTGGCAATCTGGGCCAAACCAACATGGGTGAATGTTGCTGAGTGACTAAAGAAAGAGAGTTGCTCACTTTTGAGAGGTAGGTGCTGTTGTCAATTTCTGCTCTTCTGGATGTCATGGTACATGGGTATGGATGTGGGAGCTGTGGCGACCTGTAGACAGTCTTAGAATGAAGATGATACCGAAGAGGTTAATATAGAAATGGGGAAAATGAAGCGTGTTAATGACATCCCGTGGCTATTGATTAAGCCCTATCTACCTCGGCACCATCCACACATATAATTCTTTTTGCTTAAGGCAGTTTTATTTTGATTTTTTGTTTCTTAAAAAAATGTGAGGCGACAACTGGTGCTCAGACATTAGGTGGTCCTTTTGCCTTTATGCTGAGATGTGCATATATTGCTCTGTAATCATTGGTTCTACATTCATATATTCTTTCTTGTTTTAACTTGGGTGAAGAATGAATATTCTGGCTCTCTGCCTTTATCTTAACATTGTAAAAGAGTGAAAGTGATTAGGTTTTTAAAGTTAAAGAAATCAAGATTATAAAATCCTTCTATTTGTGGAATAAGGTTTATAGAATATACCCCAAATCCTATAAGTAACACTATGAGTAACCTTGTACTAGTAACAAGTATACCAATAATTTACACTGAAGACTGGTCAAAAATCACAGATTCCCTACAATACAATGACTTTTGTCTCACCTTGAGGGGAAATTTTTAATTCTTATTTCTTTGTGATTCTTTGAACTATATCATTCTCATTATGGGATGGTTGTGACAAAAAGGTAGCAAGCCTATGCATGCAGAGCTGTGAAATTCATCGTGGATAACAGCCATCAACTTGTTTATCTGACACATTGCCCACAAGAATCATGCAAAAGAACAAAATCCAGGGAAAACAAGAAAAATTTAAAACAGGCCTGAAAGAGATGTGCTTTCTAACTTAGTGTGGTGGAAGAGAGGTTGGAGTGGTGCGTCTGGTTTTAGCACTAGTTTTAGTGGGAATAATTTAGCCTGAGTCTTCATGTCTGGTGCCAGAAAAGCAGCTGGCATCATGTAGGAAGTCTAACCTAATGAAGTGGGACAGGAGATTTGGTGCCGTTTAGCACAGAAAGGTCTTGGTTTGCAGTTTTGCTATGGAATGAATGCTATGTGGCACCAGCATGCTGTCTGGCACTCAAATGTTGGCTGCCTATTTAAAACAGTTCTTTGTGTCCCTGTAAACAGGGAATTTCAGTGAAGAAAGCCAGAGCAACTAGGTTGGAATAGAAGTTTAAAAGATGTTATGAGATCACGGAGCTGATGTTTCATAGACCAATATGTGAAAAACCTTATATGTGATAAACAGATTAATATAAAGACATTTTACAAATAACATTCTGCTATTGGGAAAAACATTCTAGTCTCTTATCTGACTATATGCTATAGCAGCTCCTTTGAAATCATGGTTTTTGGCCAGCTTGTGAAGTGATCGTTCTGTCTTTTTCCATGTTGTCTTCTGCTTCAGCCTACTATCTCAGTGACAAAATTTCACATGTGGAAGAAAACTCTGTAACACTTCAAAGAGTGTGTTTATATACCAAGAAATTGAGTTTTTAAAAAGGTGATTGCAGAGCATTTACAAATCCACATTGAAAAATAAGAAAAAACAAATTCTGGAGAAAAAAACAATTTAGAAGTATAATCTAATCAATTCATACATTTTTAAGTAGAAAAGAAGTATAAATTATCTATCTAAAGATTAAACTTTTTTGAATATTATACTTTTATCTCCTTTCATTTATTCTTTTTTTTTTTAGCTTTTTTTCTTGAGGGGGGACAGAGTCTTACTCTATTGCCTTTGGTGGAGTGCTGTAGTGTCATAGCTCACAGCAACCTCAAACTTTGGGTTTAAGTGATCTGCTTGCCTCAGTTTTTCATTTTTAGTAGAGACAGGGTCTCATTCTTGCTCAGGCTGGTCTCGAACCTGTAAGATCAAGTGATCCACCCACTTTGGCCTCCTAGAGTGCTAGGATTACTAGTGTGAGCCACAGTGCCTATACTTTTCATTTATTCTTATTTTAACAAACCTACACTCTCTGGATAAAGTCTTGTTCTTAAATATTACATAACATTTTCTCACTGTTGTTTTCCACAGGCTAACGTCTGGACATCAGTTTTAATGATGAATTGACGTCATTATTTAGGGACTTGAAGCTACTTTCCAGTAGCTGAGAAAATATCAATTCAAATTTGATGATTTATTTCTTTAATAGAAGTAAGTAATTTTTAACAACTTAAAAACCCCACATTTCTTAAATAGGCTGAAGAAAAGGTTTTATCAGTGACAAGGTGTGGCTCTGAAAGAGCAGATTAGAGAAGAATAAAATACGCAAATTAAGGCAGTTGAATTTAAGGAAATCATTAGCTGATTTAAGGAAATCATTAGCTGATAAAGTAGTGGTCAGAAAAAGTAATACTTTTTATAACTTTCATATTAAATAACATTTAAATCCTAATTGAGCTCCACAGAACACACTTACATTGCGTAATATGGATATTATCTTAATTTGACACAAAGAAAAACAGATTTAAATAAGATTAAATAGTTCTGTCCACAGTAAAGGCAATATATATTTATATACTTGTATTCAGTATCATGAACTATAAGCACCATTAACATGCTGTCTGATTTGATTTGAAGATGTATCTTATTTGCTCTGCATACCTGACATAAGTTGGCCTGGGAGACTTTGCACATATTCAGAGACTCAGACTGATGGAGGCCTTCATCATCAGAAGGACTGTGACAATCACAGCAGAGACAAATACAGCTGTCCCTTGCCTCCTCAATCACCCATCCAGAGTGATACATTTCTTTGGCTAAAACAAATCATATGGCCACACCTAACTTCCCAAGAGGCAGGATATTACAGCCCTACTGTGAGTGTAGAAGGAAGAAAGTGAGGATATAATTGGAAAAGACCTAATGATAACCACAATTTTCCATAATCTTTATTATCCCAGATGACTAACAGAGGAACAGGTAACTCAGAAATAGTTACATATTCTCCAACTTTGCTCTGCTATTCTTACCCCTGCATGGTCTCTCATCCACTAAGTATAGACCAAAGTAAGACTTGATGGATTTTGTGCAGTAAAGACACCATAACTATTTGCCATACAGAATTTGTTTGTTTGCTTAATAAATATCTTATAATCGATGACTCGAAATAAATAATAAAAACAGTAGCACATAGGCACTTTTATCATATTATATCTTTTAATCTTTGAGGCTTGGTGATATTAACCCATAGTTTTTTCAAGTGCATCATCCTTATTTGCAAAGAATAACATAAGCAAATCAAAAATGCTCATTGATAAGCTTATATATATAGCACATACAAGGAATTTGAAAATAAGCAGTTAAAAAGTTGAAGAGATAACTGTGTCACTCACTATCTGTAGGAAATTGGTTCCATGCACCCCAGTGGACAGGAAAATCCTTGAATGCTCAAGTCTCTTATATAAAACTTCCCAGTGTTTGCATATAATTTATGCACATCCGCCTGTACACTTTTAAGTCATCTCTAGATTGCTTGTAATACTTAATGCAATGTAAATACTATGTAAATAGTTGTTGTAATGTATTATTTAAAGAATAATGACAAGCAAAAAGTCTATGCATCTTCAGTACAGACACAATTATTCATATTTTATTCAGCTATTTTGATCTGGGTTAGTTGAATTAAAAGATGTGGAACTTGTGGATACAGAGGCTGGCTGTATATTGCTAGAGAAATCCCAAGACTGACAAGCAAAGTACATTGTTACTCTTTTTAAAGCAAAACTCGTGATTTATTTCAACAGGCTTGGGCTGTTGTTGAAGGGTTTAAGTTCTCAGAAAGGAAATCATCCTCCAATACCCAGCTCATGTTTGATCAAGAAGGACAAAGTTCAAGAAAGATTTTACCAGAAAACAGAATTTTGAGAAACTTAATTGTTTAACTGAGCAACTTGCTCACTGTTAGAGCAGAGAGCCATTGCTCTCCCTAGCCCCTGGATATAGCCTGTGCTTAAAACTCTGATATGTCTGAATGTTTGTGTTCTCATATGGTTTGTGGATTCATATGTCAAAACCTAATCACCAATCTGATAATATTAGAAGTGGGACTTTGGTGAGGAGGAGTGGTTAGGTCATGAGGGTAGAGCCCTCATGGATTGGATTTCTGCCATTATAAAACAGGCCCCTTGTCCCTTCTATCATGTGACTACACTGCAAGGCCTCATCTATAAACCAAATGGGCCCTCAGTAGACACCAAGTCTGCTGGTGCCTTGATCTTGGACTTCCTAGTCTCCTACACTGCAGAAAGTAAGTGTCTTGTTTATAAGCCACACAGCAGCTCAGACTGACTAAGACAGATTTGTAATTACTGTTTTCCTCTCATCCCATTTCCTGGATGAATGTTATCAAAGTTATGTTGTTTACTCACATTGGTATACTGATTGTCTTTTTTTTTTTTTTGATTTTTAAATACATGTATTTTATTATTCTTCATTACATTATTTCCCCCCCACACCCCTCAGTGGTAAGACAGAATTGATTTACAGAAAAGAATACAAAAAACACTAAAGCTCCTGGTAGAGGGAGAGAATTCAAGTGGGGAGAGAGAAGCTCTTTCCGTTCCTCTCCCGGTCTTTCCGCGTCTCCTCCTTTAGGCCTTTAGCCTCAGGGTATATATAGGTGTATGGGTTCCTTGGCCAGGAAACGAATGAATAAAGTCCCTTCTGCAGGGGGCAAGGCAAATGGGTGTATCAGTGAATGGATACAGTCCATTCATGGA